>PVIC010003878.1:0-66050 GCA_004025085.1 Thryonomys swinderianus | reverse complement strand
CCGGATCTTCTCTTTGGCATGAACACCTGTAGATGCAAATGAGTTCTAGAAAGTAGGACAGCTTTTATAGAGTGGAATATTTCTATAGGAAACTTGGTGTGGGAATGTGATGAGGGGAAGGAATAAATATGATACAGAAAGAAAATAAAAGAGCATGTATAAAGGGGAGAGGAGGGGGAGTGGGTAGGGATATGGGTAAAAGTGAGAATTAACTTGTGGCATATACTGGTACAAATTTCCCAATGTTATATGTGATTTTGAGATGTATATAAATTATACCAATAAAGAATTCAATTTAAAAAAAAGAACAAAAGGAAGAGGAGCGACCTTTTATTTAATATTTGGAGCATATTTTGGAATGTAGTAGTGTAGCTAGCAAGGAAGAAAGAGCATACTGTGCTTATATCTTTTAATAATAGAAATCTCCACAGTGTAAGCCTGTTTAATTTATTATATTAATTTCTGAAGACTTTTGCATATTTTATTATGTCACCAAATTAATGAAAAGCTGACATCAAACTGTCAGTGAGTCCTGGCGGTGATACTTTGATTCATAAACTTAGTTCTTTCCATGATTCTGTTCACAAACTTAATCAGACAAGAACCAAATCAAATTCATTGCTTAGGTTCAAGGTTGACTTTGGAGGAAAATTTGATTCAGTTCTCATCCATGTTGGTTCGTGAACAGAATCATGGAAAGAATTAAGTTCTTAAATGGGGGTATTGCTATGTTTCTTAGTTCTCAGCTTTTAAAGCCGTCTCTTCCTTTGGCACACATCTCCTTACCTCCTACTTATGGTGATCATAAAAATCATTTTACTTCTATGACAGTGACAGGAAGGATACATCCTATTATATAAGAATAGTAGTTAAAAATAGGAAAGATCTATGTCACTGATACTGGCAGTACTAAACTATCAAAAGTGGCAAATCATGAGTTTCTGTGGTATTTTCTCTTTTATCTAAACATTTGTTTTGAGTAATCTATGAAATAGTTATGTCCACTGCTTGAATACAATTCACATGCTGGTTGACAGTAATAGTTAGATGAAATACACTTCCATTTACAAACACTTGTATGACCAGAACTTTGAGTTGAGTAGCTATACTTTACAACTGTGACTGAATTTAAGTGCTGAATAATTTCAGTAAATTCACATAATTCACTTTTTAGCAGATAATTACAAAAAAAAAGGCCAGAAGTTCAATGATGGTAGTGACTCTTTTCCTGAAAACATTAACGATTTCCAAGAAGATGCTAGATGTGAGATATTCAAAATCCTTCTGCCATAAACCTGCATGAATTAATCAAAATATTCTGAAGCCTGAGGAATTTGAAGTAAACATTTAGTTGGTAAATATGTAGGAAAGGAAATACATAAATTTTCTAAATATACTGAATGTTCTTTTCTTAAATTATTTTGAGATAATTCTAATTAAGTAAAAATTCAACTACATTGGTTTGTTACTTTATTTATTGAATTATGCAAAGGATTTACTAATAATGAAATAGTTCTGTAGACTGAAGAATAATAACTTATGAAGTGTTTAGAACATTTGTGTGCAAAATTGAAAATGAAAATTATGTTAAGAAATTTTGAATTAGCTAAATTTTAATATAGTAGTAAGTCTAGGCAAATAATTGTTTTTACTTTTCTATATGAGGTTATATTGCAATACAAATAAGAGAACGTACAAAATATACAATGTTTAGATTTTTCTGATCACTTTAAGCAAAAATGTATACATTAGGGATTTTCATAGTAACATGGTAATAATGGTAAAATTAAATATAGGTTCCTGAAATAGTAAATATCAAACAGGAAGTGTAAGAGCTAAGAACTAACTCCTACAGCTCCTCTGAAGTTTACATTTCAACTAATTAATCTATACAAAATATATAAATAAAGATTAGTCGTAACAGCTCCTTCCTAGAATTAAGGAATGCAGAGCTAATTCACATCATCGAAAAGAAAGTTCTGAGGTTGACTATCTAGAGACACAATATGGAGGAAAAAAATCAACTCTGAAAGATCAAAACCATGTCACGCTTTCCAGCAGCATAAGTGATAAGCATGGAAGGATGAGTACTGTTTAAACCGAAAGCTGCTTACAAAGAGGAATGTAAACCCAGGGGTATGATAAACGGAAAACATGAATATTCAAAATATCTTGCTCAAAAGCAGAGGAAGAAGAATAGAAGAGCAAATCAAAAGGATATCTATCTATCGAGAGAGGTTCTGTGACTTAGCCATTCCAGATAGCCATGTATAGTCTGATGTACAGATTTACTGTTAACTGAAAAGACAGAGAGAACAACACTCATTGTAAGATCTCAAACTGTGAACCTACCCCATCCCCATGGCTAATAAGAAACAAATCTTAGATGCTAATAGAGCAACATGTGGAAGAACCATATGAAATAACACTACAGACAATGCGGATTAACTTCACCAATATAAAATGAATCAAAGGAAGAATTACTGTATATATTCTTTATGAAAATGTCAAAGAAAAGACAAATATTCTGCTTTACCGTGGCCAGAACTGGGTTCCCACTGATCAGGGTCAGAAGGGAAGATGGCGGAGGGCCCAGGTGACCGCCAGGGAGTCGTGCAGATGCGGCCACACCCGACAGTCACCACACTCTGACAACGTCTGAGCGGGCCCCTCACGATGTGAGTGTTGCTTTTCATGAATGTTGTGCATCGACAAAACATTTACATCAAAGTTTCACCCAACTAAATATTTCACAATTTTTTTTTTTAACCTCACAGATAATAATAGGGCCTTGTGCTTGCCTGATAGGTGACATGTGGTTGAGCTACATCCCCAGTCCGATTCTGACTTTTTGGCTTCCAAAAGTTAATTAATATGTTTCTACAAGGTGGGATCACGTTGTCATTATAGTATTTTTAATTTAATATTTTATACAATATTCTTAATTCTTCAATGATATCAGTACCATCTGACTTCTTATTAGACTTAATTTTAATACTGGAAATGTTGTTGGAATTTTTATTTTATGCCTTGAGATGTTTTTCTTATGGAAGTTAACTTTGATTATTTATCCTGTTATTGTCAACATCTCTGATGTTATCCAATTTGTACAGTATTTTAACAAAAATAATTATATGTATTGGAAACTAAGGTTTTTACATTGAAACTTCTCTACTACAAAATTAAACCTTTCTCCCTATCTTTCTTTTTCTTTCTTTCTTCTTTCTTTCTTTCTTTCTTTCTTTCTTTCTTTCTTTCTTTCTTTCTTTCTTTCTTTCTTTCTTTCTTTCTCTCTCTCTCTCTTTCCTCTTTCTTTTCTTTTTATTTTTCTTTCTTCTTTTTTTTTGTGTCTATGTGAAAGGGTCTAGCTATGTAGTCCAGGCTGACCTTAAACTGACACTGTATCCCTAGTTGACCTCTAATTTTTGGTGATCTTCCTGCCTTGGTCTCACAAGTGCTGGGACTACAGGTATGTGCCACCATTCCTGGCTGCTGTAATTTTCTTTATAAATGACATCATGAAAAGCATAAGGAAATCTTCTGAATATTTCAACCTTAAAGTAATCCATCTGTATAAATTTTATATCACTATAAAACATACAATTTTTAAAAAATCTTTAAATCTCTTCCAGAATTATTTTTGTACATTTTTCTCTTGATTCTACACAAGCTTTTATAGTTTAAAAATCAAAATAACCAATTTCTTTGTGTATTTTAATGTCATTTTTTAATCGTGCAAAAATATTTCAGTGGTTAGAATGGTGCTGACTCGCAGGACCATGCACACTTGCACATACGTGTGTGAGTGCGTGTTCAAGCTTCACTCTCTTCAGTGCCTCTTCAGAACGTTGCTTCACAGCGACTCAGAGAGGAGGTGCCTGAGTAAAACCGATCAGTTCTGCAGAGTGGAGCAGACAGAGCTGGAAGTGAGGGCAAAGGAAGATGGAGAGGAGATGTTCCAAAACTCTGCACTCATTTGTCTGGAGCCTTTGGCTCGCTAGGCTTTTATTCCACCAGAGAGGGCTGAACATATGTTCCTGGAAAAGAATTATGAGAGAAATATAATCCAAACAATTCCAGGAGCTCACAGATGGCAGAACTTTTCTGTCTCCCTAGCCAAAGTGGAGGACTTGAATATACACGCTGGAGATCACTTTACTCACAAAATCAATGAGAGAAAAATTATCATTATTTCTTCAAGACATAATATTTGAAATTCAATCGCTATATCACCTTGTTTTGGGAATTAATGAGCTTCTTTGTATAATATTTGGGTAAATATTTATTTATTATTCAGAAATATTGTCCCAAACAAAAAACTCTGATTCCTGGAACTTTGAAACTATTTCTTTATAATTGTCTATTCTGAAGCTGTATGTTCCAGAATAGTTTTATTTTTCAAGTTTTGATGCATGACTTCCAGGTGTTCATTTTAATAACATTAAAGTAAAGAAGAAAATATTACCATCTTTCTGTATTCTCATTTAAACTTTTCCTTTCTAGTAAGAGTGACAACTCATTTTGCAGATGAATTGATGTGGTGCAAGATGTTAACTTTAGCAGTTAAGGTCTATATTATTATGATTATGATTATTTTGAGACAGAGTCTGGCTTTGTAGTCCAGGCTGGCCCTGAGCTCACTGTGTAGCCCAGGCAAGTCCTGAAATCAGCAATCCTCGAACTCAGCAATCCTCCTGCCTCTGCCTCCAGAGTGCTGGGATGACAGGCATGAGCCACCACACCTGGCTAAAGTCTGTATTATTTCATCAATCATGTTATAAACTGTTGAACATAGGAAATGTAAATTTAAATTTATAGAAACACGCTTACAAAAATACCATTAAATATATAATTTTATTTGTATATACATGTCTAAAATTACTTTAAATACAGTTTTTGTTAAAGGTATTTGAAGTATTTGCTGACTGACAAGGGTGCTTGAATGCCACCGTGTTGAAGGGAGGAGCTCTGACCACGGCCTGCAGCTCGCGTCTGACCTTCCCTCTCAGGGACTAAGGCAGGAGGATCAGCATTTCAACCTAAGGGGAAGAACTTGGTCACTTAGAGGTACATCGTCTCAAAGTTTAAAAAAATAATATTACAGAGTTCGGGATGTCATAATGGTTAATGCTGGTGTCAACTTTGGAAGTTAGTTAAAAGAAGTTTAACTCAGTCTGCTCAGCAGTTCCACCGTAGAGCGGCTTGTCGCCTGCAGGGCACACAAGAGAAATGAAAAAGGGTGAATGTACTTCTGTTCCTTCAGAGGGTCCCCCCTGCTCCCTGCACCTTGGACAGCAACTCCTGCTTCCGGAACAGACTCTTCTGCTTCCGGAAAGACCCTTAAGCGCTGCATTCCACACCCATCCCCCACGCAATACAGACCCACGCGGGACCCACAATGGGATCCAGACCCTTGACTGGATCCCTCGGTCTCTAGGGTGCAGACGGCCCCTCTTCAATCTTCCACATCCGACTACGGGTGGGTGTTGGCAGTCAGTCTTGTAAAGTCATATATATATTCATGTATCTTGTGTTCTATCTTTTTCTCTAGTAAATAGAGACAGATACAGACAGAGCTCAAACAGAAGGCCTGGGGTTCAGCCTCTAGATAAGAAAAGGGGAAAAATGTCTGTTGCGATCAGAAACAAAATGTATTAGGTAGACTTTTTTTTTTTTTTTTTTTTTTTTGAGACAGGGTCTCTCTGTAGTTCAGGCTGGCTCTGAGCTCACTATGTAGCCCAGGCAAGCCTCGAACTCAGCAATCCTCCTGCCTCTGCCTCCCGAGTGCTGGGATTACAGGTGTGAGCCACCACCATACTGTGGTATGCGGTATTGATTGCTGGTGGGCGTGAGTCTCCACACCCAGCATTGTATGTGGTTACCGGGGGTCAAACTCAGGACCTTGCGCTTGTGAGGCAGGCGCCGGAACCACTGAGCTAAATCTCCGGCCCCTCAACATCTTTTCATATGTTCTGAAGAAGTGTTAAGGTCTGGTGCATGCCCATGAATCACCACACGCAGAGGCCTCTGAGCAGGCCCTGCGCACAGGGGCAAAGGGCGCCTCCGCGCGCACCTGAGTCGTTCCACCATCCTGGGGAGGTGGCCTGTGCGTCACGAGATGTGGAGTTCGCGAAGGGAAGCGAAGCTCTGCCGAATGCTTTAGTTTGAGCACCGCAATGTCCATGAACAGAAGCGCTTGTGAGCTCATCTCAGCCCCAAGTGCCCTCACGGGGCGGTGAGCCTCCTGGGTATGTCACTGGCCTCCCAAGGCCGGCGTCTGCTCTGCCTCACGCCCCGTCAGCGCGTGTCTCTTCTGTCTTTCCCCTTGGTGTACAAAGAAATGTGCTCACTGCTTTTGTATTTAAACCACGTATCAGCCCCGACCTTTGGACTTGGCGCTTTGCTTGGACAGTGATAAAGTCGTATTTATAAAGATCATGCCACTAACAAATGCGCAAATGCTTAGGGCTGAGTCATTTCTGAAACTATGAGATAATGGTAACACAAGAAGTTGTTTATGGAACTGGGTAGAGATCCTGCTTAGCTTTCGAATGGATCCCAGGGGCTTCATTTATAAAATATATTTTCATTCATTAAATATTAATATCTTGCCAGCTGACACTATAAAAGAGTCCGTGCTCAGAGGAAGAGGGTCTTGCAGGACAAGATAAATGACTTCAACATGCAGTTCTGCTCCTCTGCGGAGGACGAAGAGGACATGGAGTCTTGGTGTCGACATCTTACCAAGAGAAACAGCTTGACTATCTCCTGAATGACATTCGCTAGTGTGCTTCCAGAAACATTCACCCAAATGTGTGTTAAAACAGAGATGAATAATCCTCAACCCTGGTGGCACCCATGACAAGAGGCGTTACGAGCACATGCAAGGACACGCCCAGGTGTGCGGGAAGTGTAAACACTCCGGCAGTCTTCAGCAGCTTCGCAGGGAGCTGCTAACACACTCCAGGTTGCCCTGCTTCCTCTTTTTAGTTTACTGAGAACTTTCACTTCCAGATGTGGTTTGGGGTGTGCCAAATTTTTGCAGAGAATCTAGTCACAGGCCAGAAAATTTCAGACATATAGCTAAATTTTAAACATCACACTAAAGTTCTACCTATGAATATTACATCTTTAAAAAGCCACATAGAACTACATCTGTTTTGTAATCTACAACCCTAGGCCCCTGCTTCTCCAGGATTACGGATTTTCACTGCTTTATATTTATCATTATAATTTTAGCAGTGTCCCCATTCTTAAATTCCTTCAAGTACCCACTTTGGAACCTGCCCTTATTATCTTCCTTAGTGGCTAAAAGATGTTCTTTTTGTTGTTGTTTGTTTGTTTTTTTAATCAGGGATCGAACTCAGGCCCTTGTGCTTCCAAGGTAGGCAAGATGTGTCTTGATTACACAGTTATTTCTCACCTTTACTTTCTCATCTATAAAAAGATGAGCTCTAGTGTTTAGCTTTCAATTTTTTTATTGAGTTTATTGGTACTTTTTATATGTGTTATGAGCACATTCAACATGAAGAATTTCTACCAGCACATGACGTGTCTTGAATCTCAATTTTTACCTTTCCCCTGTCAAACCTACCGCTCCAAACCCCCTGTATGCATAATACCCATCAATGGGAGACTGGATAAAGAAGATGTAAGATGTGTTTTTTTAAAATAAAATGGAATCTTACACCCATAAAAAATGATAAATTTGAGTCACTTGTACTCAACTGGATGTGTCATGAGGACATTCTCATAAGTGAAATAAATAAGACACAGATGTGTAAATACTATATTGTTCCTCTATTATGAAACTAAAAGTATAAATGAGGTCCAAAAATGTATGATAGATATTGTGAAACGGGAAGAAAGTGTTCAAATACCTTCCATTTTTATTGTTTCTTTGGTATTAGTTTGAAAATGAAGGTCTAGTTGGACAAAGTGTTCCAACACGCCTCCTTTTATCTTAACCTTTTTTTTTCCTTTATTGATGGGCTTAATGTTTATATTCTTTCTTAGCTTAACATACAGCTGCTACTAAAATTCTCAGAGATCTATCAGTCATCAGAAATCGTTGCTAAAATGTCCAAACACTGTACATTGCCGATACTGTTTGGGTTGGCTTTGTAGCTTGGCTTTCACTAGTGTCCTTCCAATTAATAAGGCATGCTTTCTGCAAGTGACATTTATTGTTATGGTATTCTGTTCCATGGAGCACATAGCTTCTTTTTATTTTATTATTTTATTTTATTTTATTTTACTTTATTTTACTTTACTTTTGGCTTCCTCATTTCAAGGTTCACGTTTTCCAACAGCTTCCTGTTGGACCTGGTTGTACATAAAGTGCAGGAATAGCACATGGGAAGGTGCCAGAGTGGTGTGTAGACCCACAGTGGCCACAGTGGTGGGAATAACAGAATGTGGCCAACAGTACAAATTCAGAGCCGTGTGTGTGTGTGTCTGTGTGTGTCTATGTGTGTCTGTGTGTGCCTGTGTGCGTGTGCATGCGCATTGGTACCAGGGATTGCCCCCAGAGACTTTGGACTGAGCTACGTTTTTCTGAGGAAGGTTTTCACTCTGTAGTTAAAACATTCAAACTTGCAGTTCTGCCTCGGCCTCCCAGGGTGCAGATTACAGGCTTTCAAGGAAAAGTTGCATGTTTATTTTCATTCATTTTCTTTTGTCAAAGTCTGGCACACGGGCTACAGAAGGAAGACAAGGACATTCCAAATCTTATGCGGCTGGGAAGTGAGGCGCTGGAAATGGGGAATCGCAGGAACTACAAAGATGACACTGACCCTCGTGCAGTCCATTTGAGGCCTGTGCCTTCACCGTGACCGACCTGCCTGGGCTCCTCCCCAAAGCAAAACGCACAACTAACTCTTCCTGGAACTCCGCGCTACGCGGAGGAACACAGCGCCCTGCTCTGTTTCGTTCCATCCCTCACTCCTGGAACCCGAGCACACATCCGCCAACGCACAGCGCATGTGCAGCGTCACCGCTTCCTGTCCTCACGCGCTTCGCGAACAGATGCAGCGAACACACGCGAGCAGCGCCCCGGGAAGCGAACGTAACGGGGCGCGCTGCTGTGATGGGCATCTGGCTCGAGTGCCAGCGGTGATGCCGCGCCGCGGAGCCCTGTGAAGGGCCTCGGCCACCCGGAGGCTCTTGCCCGGGACCTGGCACTGACTCCAGAGCGTCGGTTACTTTGTGTGCAGCTTCACCGGGGGAACAGGTAAAATTTCAGACTTGCTTGCAATTGTTGGGGTTCTGATTCTGCCTCTAGGAATTTGTCTAGAGACCTCCAACATGAATTGCAGTCATGTCCTTAGTGCGAAAACTTTTTAAATTCCATTATAAAGCTATTGATAAAAATGTCAGAAGACTCTTAGAAGAGATGTGCATGACTTGGATTGACATTGTGCCACTTACAACTGCTCTTTAGCATCGCAGGCTTCTGTTATCTGAAAATCCACAGAGCTGCATCAGAGCCTGAATGATTTTCACTGGATTGATGAGAAGCTCAAGTTAGAGTCAAAAGCTTTTCTTTGCACTGCTCTCTATTGATTATTCTTAATAATATGGAACCAGCTGAAAAATACAACTCCACGGTGCTGTTGGGAAGGAATAATGCAAATCCATCTCGTGATTGATGATGCATTTATCCCAAAGTAGACACTTCAAAATATGCCTCAGTGTGCTCTCGAAAGCTCAACTAGTATGTGCAAAAAAAAAAAAAAAAAAAAAAAGAGTATTATTTGATTTAATATTTAAAAGTTTGAAGTACATTTCAACTTCAAAATCAAAAGAAAACTAATGTCCTACATCACTAAGAGGCCGCATTCAAGATTATGATTGCATAAGTTAATCATGCAGTTATACTGATGCGGCCAAACCTCTCTCTCTCTCGCTCTCCTGGCAGGTGAATAGATACAGTGATGCCACGGCGATGCGGGGGATGCAGATGAGCAGACCCGTTATACATTGTTAAGTGCTACTTCTGTCCCTTCACCCAGTCACACCCCACCATGAGCACTGCTCCCGCCCTCTCATCCGGTTACATCCCAAGTCATCCTATGTAAATGCCCGTAACATCCATTATTTTAAAAAAAAAAAAAAAAGGGAAGCTTCTCCACTGACACGGAGTCTGGGAGTTGGGACTCCGCGTCCCCGCTCACCCTCCGAGGTCGTTGGCCCACCCCGACGGCATGGTAACCAGAAGACACTGCGACAACATGATAATTACAGGCCTTTGTGCACTTGAAAAGCCTGGGCATAAGCTTTGTTTTGCTGTTTAAACTCCACAACAGCGATTGAAGAGTCCAGAACTAAAGATGGCTGAAACCTGTTGGTTCACTCTATTTTCACCAGGAATCTTTAGGTGAAGTTAATATTTGTTTTCCTTTTCATTGTAGGCGATCAAAATTTTATTTTTCTTTTACTGGGCAACACTTTCTTCAATGAGAACTCAGCCTTTAATAAATGGTCACAAAGACATGACCTGAGGGTCCATAAAACAATGATTTTTGATAAATTATATTAAAATGTTTCACACAACACATCACACTGAGTAGTAATAAAACAAAAGTGTTTCTTTTCTTGTTTTTATGGTTGGTCTTATTTACTTCAGGAGTTTTCTATCTGTTTTGATGTATTGGACTGCTGGATTTGTGAAAGTCCTTTCGCAGCATATCCACAATCCCTGAAAAGACTAATTATTTATATACTCGTGCCACATACATAAATCCAAGTAACATAGAAGTTCCATCATGTGTGTACCGTTCACTTATTTTTGCCCGTTTGCATTAACTTGCTCACTATTCTTTCCAGAATAGACTTTGGCTGTTAGGCAGGTACTTTCTTGAAGCTCCCCTAGCTCAGAGAATCTACAGTTTTCTAGCCCTCTATAAATAGTGCGAGATCTTTCTAATTTTCTATATTTTCCCTTAACGTATTAAACTTCTGCCTCATGCCCCTGAGGACAGCGTCTGTCCGATTCTTCATGCTGGTGTCTGGATTGTGGAAATAATCCCTTAGTGTCCCATGAAGATTCTTCCGCACTCACTATGTCCGAGCACAGGAAAACGGCTGAGAACAGAAAGAGGGAAGATGCCTGTCTCTGCAGCTCTGGGCTCCGTGTTCAAGCCTGTCCTCTTCCGGCTCCGGCCTTTGTAGCTGAACGTGTCACCCCCTGTAGGCGGAGCAGCCCTGCAGTCTCCCCGGTTTCTAGCACCCCGTGGCCATCCATCAGCCGCCCCGTGAGAGCCACTCACAGCCGTGACTGTAGCCACCGTGAACCGTCTCCCTAAGGAAGTTCTCAGCCTTCTGCATGAGCCTGCAAAATCAGGTCGTTAGTAAAGTCAGGTCCTTTAGGACAAACTCCTAGGGCGCCCTCCTCCGGGTATGTCCTCTGTTTCCTGCCGGGGCGCGACTGGCTCAGCAGTCCTGGCTGCACCAACACAGCAGCTGGGTCCGACTTCCAGGGCAACCGAAGAGCCTGGAGGTGGGGGGAAAGGACAGCTTGGACTTTTCTTGACCCAGACTAACCCCGAACAATCAGAGCTCATGTGTCAAGTGAGATTAAAGATAAGTAAATTAAGATGATCCCATCTGTTATAAATTCTGAGAAATAAAAATAATTCTTATAGGATTTGGGTTGTTATTTTAAATTTAAGAAAGTGATGAGTAAGAAAAATTCTTGTAATTGCTGCAAATCGCTAGCAAAGTACAAATTAGTAACAAAGCTTCCAATATAGAGTATATTTCAGTGGGTAGGTAAAATATTTGAGATCCAAATTTGATAAGTCATAGAAAGAAGCTGCACAAGAAGACATTGCCTGAGGCCAGTGAGGGGAAGGAGTTCGAAGAACAGGAGCGGGAAATAGTCAAGAATGGGTCAGGGCAGGGAGCCAGTGGGCTTCCCGGAAATGCGCCCTCTCCAAGAAGTTGTGAGATGTGCAGGGCACTGCCAGGCTGCAGGAAAGCCAAATTTATCTGGATATATCTGCTATCCCCAAGGATAATTTTCTGAGACAGGTCGGAGTGGCTATCTAAAGACAAAAGGTTTCCAATCTCAAGTACAAAGAAATCTGTCTAGTTTTCCTAACCCCCCCTCCTATTCTTAGTGCCTAAATATTTTAACTTTTCCTGGTTTCTTCCAGCAAAAGTACACTGTCACAGGGGCTTATGTGCTTACATAAAGATTTTTTAATTTTTCTTTTCAAGGAAATGTACAGAATATTTTAGGATTTAGGAGAAATAAAAAGAATTATATTGAGAGCCTGAAATATCAATGTATCAGATAAAGACATATTTTTCCACAGTGGAGTTATCATAAAAAGTGTGTTTTGCATCTCCAAAAAGAAAAGCAATATTGCAAATGTAATTACAGCCAGAGGGAAAGCTGGATTGGGAAGTTTCTATATATTAAAAACATCAACAGTTAAGACCAAAATAAGTGGACAGTTTGTATGGGATTCTTTTTCTTCAGAGCCTTCTGTGCCCTGACACAGGTTTTCCTGATCAAATATTTCAAGTTTTAAAAATTTCTTCATCACATAACACATATTTTGTATATTTATTTGTACATTGTGATATCTGCTTTAGCATATTATTATACTTCATTTAAAATCTTTTCCTGTTTTCCTTTCAAAATTACTTTTTTTTTTTTTCAGACAGGGTCTCACTTTGTAGTTCAGGCTGGCCCTGACCTCACTATGTAGTCCAGGCAAGCCTCGAACTCACAGCAATCCTCCTGCCTCTGCCTCTGCCTCCCAAGTGCTGGGATTACAAGAGTGAGCCACCACAGCAGCACTGTTGAATGTTGTACCAGGAATCAAACCAGAGACCTTGAGCGTATGAGGCAGACACTGGAACCACTGTGCTAAATCCTTGGCCTCTTTTGGGTATTTTTGACGATCCAACTCTCACACTCTTTGAATATCCACTTGAGATTTATCATGGGTTTTTTTGAGGGGGGATTCACTTGACATTTTTAAAATTTATGGTATAAAAATTAAATGTTTTAGGCAGGGGATTTAGTTCAGTGATTCTGGTGCCTGCCTCACAGGCACAAATTCATAAGTTTGGTCCCCAATAACCCCCCAAAAAAGAATAGTTTGGGGAAATTTTCTTTGATTCTGAAGCCAAATATATTGGGTTAGAATTTGCAATTGATGAGCAAATACTTCCAAATTCAGATCTTAATTCTACCACTAATTGGCTTTTAATTAAAATCTTTAAGCTTCAGTAATTACAGTAACAAGTTAGGACAAAGATAGTGACCAAGCCAATGTCAATCTGTGAGCATAATCTATCATCATATGGTTAAGATTCTTATTATAATGAGCTTGTAAACATGACTATTACTTTATCACCTTCTGAGAAAAATTTCTCATGCTGAATAAAATTAAGTGGATGAACCTCTGTATTAAATGATTAAACTTTCTAAATAAGATTTTTACTATTTTCTAATATACATTATACAATTATTATGTACAATTTATGGTTCTCACTTTTATTTATTCTAGAGATTGTAAAAATTGGTATTGAACTTTTATTTTAATAACAAAATGTTTTATGGTAGATAAAATAATTATTTTATAACAGGTATAGCTTTTAGGGATATAAAATATAATACATCTGAATTCACTAATGAATTTCTTATATTTGGAGGAATGATAAAGTATAAGAAGGTTGAGAGTATCCTATATCTGTAAAATGTGTTGATGCAGATTAAAATACAAATATCTATTGGCATGGAAAATCTGCTCTGTACACAAGCAAGTTAAAAATCCCTGGAGTGCCTGTTCAGAGTTTAAATTCTGATGGACTTAGGATTTTTTGGAAAGAAGTTTTAAAAATTTATAAATTCTCATTTAAAGTTATATTTTCATGACCAAATCCCACATTGATGATTTTCATTTTTGACAATATATGCCGAATTTGGATTTAAAATATTATGAAAGAGTGATTTCACATGTACTTACCTAGTAGAAGCACTAAAAAGAAATTGAGACGTGTATGTGTACCAGTTCTTCCTGATAAATGCAAACTTTGGGTACTGCACACTCATAGTAATAGGTGCATTTTATTTTTTATTAATTTTATTGGTACATTTTATGCATACATTAAGATCACATTCAACACTGAGATTTTGCACCCATTCATGGTACATCTTGATTCTCATTTTTTTCCATTTCCCGGAGAAATATTTTCAAAAGTAGGTGGAAGTCAAAGACATCAGAACCATGGACAAGACCAAATAAAATGATATGTGGAAACACATGGGTGAGTGTGCTGAAGAAGGTGTAAGCACAGGGGTAATCAGTAGAACCAAGATAATCATTATTGAATTCTAAAAATAATTACAAAGAACCAATAAATAACAACACGTAGTAAAAAAAGAAACACATAAACCTAATAAATGTACCAGCAACATTTAACAATACAATATAAAACATCAAAATGATCGGCTTCACCAATAAATAATTACAGTAACCATTAAGAATAAAGTTCTGAGTTTGATTTATAGTGCAAAAATTCCTATTTAAAAATATAATCACAATAATAACTAATATTTGTTTATTACACACAGCATATTCATCACAAGTTTATCCAAGGGGATAAAAGTGAATAAATTGTCAAATGATTATTAGATAAATAAAAGGAAAATAAGGCTTAGGGGGAGCCTCATGTTAGAGCAGTTACCTATAATATGCAAGGTTCTGGGCTTAAATATCTCACCCAAAAACTCAAAATAAAAAAGAAGGAGGATTTGTAACCTCAACATGGAACTGATGAAAATAAACCTTTATTACTGAAGAAGTGAAGGGAAGACAAATTACAATATTAAATTGAAATTCAGTACAGTGTCAGAACAGAAAACCATAAGCACCTAATACCACAGTAACAGTATGAGGTGGAAATTACAAGTCCTTTCAAGTAGCCATAGATAGAAATAACTAATAAAAACATGACTGTCAACACCGAATGGACAAAATCAAAAAAATATCAGAACAGAGAAAAACTAATATAATTTAGGAACTCAGAATATAATTTCTTTGAATCTGAATTTGAAAACTCTATTGTTTGTAATGTAACAGGAGCATCAGTACATTACATAGGTTAGACATGTTTTTAAAATTTCTGTGGTACATTATTAGACATACAAAGGAAATTACAATATCAAATGGCCAGTTAAACTGGAAACTGTCTAATAATCTCCTACTTAATAATTCATTCTTAAAATCTATTTCCAAACAAAATTGATAGGATTTGTTGCAACAAACATACAATATATCCTATTTATGTATTTATTGCCATGGGACATATAAGCTTTATGCACATATAAAATAAATATAAAAAGAATTAGAAAATTAATTCAAGTACAGTCTCAACAATAGTAATAAAAAGAAAGGACTGGAATAAAAATCATAAGACAAACCCAGAAATTATGAAGTTTGAGAAGAAAAGAGAATCCAGTAAATGATGCTATCTTTATTAAATTGAATTATTTATTGGTACTTTTTATATACGGTTCACAATCACTCACATTGGGGAATTTGTACCAGTATATGGCATGAGTTAATTCCCATATCCCTACTTACCCCCAAACCCCTACCCTTATATACATATTTTTTCTTTCAGAATCATATTTATTCTTTCCCCTCATTACATTCCCCCATCACATTCCCTTTGAATATTTCCTATTTTACAATAAAAATAACCCACTAGATAATTTAGTCAAGAAAAAATGTGCAGAAATGTATAGAAATGACTTCAAAAAAGAAATAACAGTTGCCATTAAGTATATTGCAAAGAACATTTTCTGAAATTTATATAAATAAAGTTGAAAACCAAAATAGAACCATGTAAATTATGTAATTAGTAAGCAGATTGGGCTACAATGTAAGAGTTAAATTATTTCTGCATTTGAGTAAGTAAAACACATTGCTGACTATTTTTAGAGTAGCTCTAACGTATTCAAGCATTACTAACATTACAGAGCTGACCTTAAAAGGCAGGAAAAAGCTGGTGTGATTTCTACTTAATAAGAAGCTTAATTATTCTTCTTACCTCAAGCTCAAGCTAACGGTTGTAATTGTTTTGTAGCCTATGATACAATTGGAATTTGAACTTATTTACAAATGAATACATCTGTTAGAGAACATCATATGTTACTCTAACTTCATGGTGCTGCAATATATTTACAGTATTTATACAAGTTTTTCTTTTCCAAGTGTATATGTAATATGTATGGAGGGGAAGGAGAGAAAGTGTCTTTAAAGGAATCATGTGTTTACAATTGGATTACATACAAAATGTCTCTGTTTTAAGATCAACTTAGGGGGCTGGGGATTTAGCTCAGGTGTTACCATGCCAACCTTGGACACACAAGGGCCTGAGTTTGATCCCTGATAGCGAAAAAAAAAATCAACCCAAAGTATCACCTAATCCCAGAAATATCTCCACAGTCAGAGTAGCAGGGATTATCAAACAGAAGAGAACGTTCGCTGGTCCACCTTACAGCTTGCATATCACACCACCTGTGCAGGACTCCTCCATAAATACTGCATAAATTTCTGCATTGAGCGTCAAACCATACGGGCCAGTATACACTGATTATTCTCCTACAAGTACATCTGTCCTCATTATCCTGGCTATGGGAACAGCGCCAGTCTAGTGACTATCTCCACACTGTCACATTCAGTAGTATCAGCATAGAGAAGTCTCTCCTCCTTCTATCAATGGGAATACAATCTCGTATCAAGTTGGAGTCATTAAAAATAAAATTAAACCCAGCACTCGGGAGGCAGAGACAGGAGGATTGCTGAGTTCGCAGCGGCTTGCCTGGGCACCACAGTGAGCTCAGGGCCAGCCTGAACTACAAAGCGAGATCCTGTCTCAAAAAAAGCAAAAAAAAAGCAAAAAAAAAAAAAAAATTAAATCAGTAGCCATAAACATAACTTTAAATGTGTGAGATAGGAATCAGCAGACTATCACAGAAACACCAAATCCTGTTTCTGGACATAGGACTTTAACTCATAGCACATCTGCCTCTTTTAGCTTCAAGTTACTGTATGACGGAATCTAGGAGTTGGAGCAGAAAATACGTGGTGCCCAATGCCTGAAACGCACCCGAGGCTGTAAAACACTATTTTGGAGCACATTTGTGAACTTCGTTCCCCAAGGGACGAGGATTTGCAACAGTCGACTGAGTCAGGATCACTGTTACAGATGTGTGTGTGTGTGTGCCCTGAAGTCATGTGAGAGTCTGGAGAGGGCAGAAAGGCATGTATGTGGGTTCTTTCCATCTTTTGCCTTCAGACATTAGATCTCCCGGTTCCTGGCCTTCAGACTTCGGGGTTCGGCTGTGATGGACTCCCAGGCTTTGACTCACGCCGTACTTCCCAACAGCACTCAGGTCTTCGAGTTGAGCTTTGGCTGTACCTGCTGCGTTCCTGGCTCTTCAGCCTGCACAGGATACGAGAGGAGACTTCGCCTTAGAACTGTGGTCACCGATTTGCACAGCAAATGTGTGTGTCTATGTATCCAGACTATTCTTTGCACATTCTGGAGAAACCTGATTGATACATATTAGAATGAAGTTGGCAGAAAAAAAATAGCTCCCTTATATGTTTTTTCATTTGATTCTCCTCGAGATACACCCTTTGGGGATGTAACTGAAATCTACATTTTTAGAAAAGGTAATTTGGTGGTTTGTTCAATTTGTATTCTGATTTTTTATGACGACTGAACATTCACCTGTTCCCACGTCTTGAGTGAGTCTGTATCATTCATGTGGAAATGTGTTATGCAATATAATACTCAAATGTCATATCATAACAATATCACCTTATCAGTTTCATTGCAGATTAATTTTCCACAGAGCAGATTTTCCCAAAAAAGGCTCCCTCATTATGAAAAGATAAACTGTTGCATAGTTTTGAATGAAGTAGGGAGGAAATGATCTTCAGGACTCATTCAAATAAAAACCAGATGAAAGTGAGGATAATGTCAGTACCTCATCCAGACGGAGTGAAAGACAATCACATAAAGGGTTGTGTATAACAACCCTTCAACGGATAAGTTAGTTCTTAGGTTCTTTTTGTATTTTATTAAAATTTCAAATTAAATATTTGTACATTTATTTAACATTTTTACTAGAGAAGGAAATGAATGAGGAAGGTGACCCTTTGTATCAAAATGATGTGTATTAATTAGGGTTTATGATGTGTAACCCACTGAAGTGGAAAATTGCTCCAAGTGTTTGGGCAGCGCTTGTAATCAGTATTGTTTGAACCTAAAAACGCGGTGCATGTAACTGATGACAAATATCACTCTAAGGAATCTATAAATGTTGAAGGGAGTAGCCATCTCTCTATTACAGTCATTAGATTATTTTGATAAATGAAAGGTTTTCTATATTGTTCATTTTTTCTTACAATTTCTTAACATAGTACTTAAAATTCTGATGTTCATACCTTCTACTGAAATTCATTCAAGTATATTTTCTGAGACTGTAACTTAGCAAAATATAATGTGAGAAATCTTACTCTGCTATGTAACTTTTTTTTTTTTTGAGACAGGGTCTCACTTTGTAGTTCAGGCTGGCCTTGAGCTCACTATGTAGCTCAGGCAGGCCTCAGACTCTAAAATCCTCCTGTCTCTGCCTCCCAAGTGCTGGGATTACAGGCTTGAGCCACCAAGCTAAGTATTTGTGGTATGAGGTACTGATTGCTGGTGAGTGTGAGTCACCATGCCCGGTATTGTTGTATGTGATTACCAGGGTTGAAAACAGGGACCTTGCACTTGTTAGGCAGGCGCCAGAACCACTTAGCTAAATCTCTGGCCCTGCTCTGTAACTTTTACTTAAAAAAATGATCAAACACTTCAGAATGTCTGTCATATGTATGCTAGGAAATGAAAGCTATTCTATATCTTATGGAAAATTATAAACTTCCTTAGTGCCATACAAAATTAACAGTTCTATACTAGACTATCCTATTGAGTGCATGTATTACTCTTAAAAGAAGATGAAATTATTCATTTATAGACTGCAAGAAATGAATAGAGATATAGCTATTTAATTAAAATTTGCATTTCTTGTTTACAGATTTTTCCATTCTCTGTAAGATGATAGAACTTTCTTTGGGATATTTCTTTTAGAATATTACTTTTCATCGCTTCTCGGCCTTTTGGCTAAGATCAAGTGTAGAATATTACTTTTCTCATCAAGAGAAAAAATTCAGTTAATATTTTAAAGCAATTTTCTAGAAGATGCTTATATATTTTTCTTAGCATCACTTTGGTCATGTGCAAATGTTTTATATTTCAAATTTTCACAATTAATGTGTATAAATATCAAAGTCTACAGTGCCTTTCACATCTACTTTCCATTCCCATAAAATATTTATTCTTTGTGTCTGACATATATGTACTCAGATATATTTGTATATCTGAATAATAGTAACAGTTACATATTGCTTCTGATGCACAAAATGTACTAAAATGAATTGTCACACATCTCATTCAATCTTCAGTTTTTTTTCAATGACGAGCAAATTATGCCCTGATTACATAGTTACAGGTTTTGGTTTCTGTCTGATGTGGAACATGGAATAATGATGATCTATAGTGTTTAATTGATTCTTCTCATTTAGAGTATCACATGAAATCCAATTAATTGCTACACAATTTCTTTGGGGATGATTATTCTTATACTCAATGCTGTGCCTATAGGAGAATTCTCTAAAGTGATACAGATTCACAAATATAATTACCATGACTTGCCATATATGTGTTTGGTTTTCAAAGCCATTAAATAATATTACTATGATGTAATTTTGTTTTCTGATGTCCTTTTAGAAGTTTAAACTATTTTTGTTCTTCAAGTTCTATTTCTGTATTGACTTTAATGTACATATTTCACAGTTTTCTTTTTTTAATTCATTTTAATATGTCAGACATTGTAGATATTGAAGTCTTGTCATTTTTTAGGGCATCAGAAATCCCTGTACATATTGCTACTTCTGATTTATGCCCTTTTTCTTCCCTGAAACTTTTCTTTTTCTCGTATGCTCCTTCTTGGAGAGGCATAGAATAAATTGTACCCGGAGAAAGCCACAAGATATTTTCCAAGTTTTTATTTGTATTAGATTTGCTATTTTATATTATGGATGCTTTGAATTTCTCTGGCAGCCTTTCCTAACTCCATGTCCTATTTAATTTAATTATAGATATACACTGAGATTTTTCCATATTCTGAGCCATTTAATAATAGTAATGCATTTAGGAAAAAATACTTTGTTAACTGAATTAAGTTGTTTCCATTAAATATAAGTAAGTGTTTTGAACATTCTATTTTTTCTCTTTGTATTTTTGACTTTTCTGCTAAAGAATTGTGTGTTCATCCATATAACCTGATTTTCTTCATTGATTCTTTTTCTTTATGATATAATCACCTGAGATATTTCACACTTTCAAACAAATGTTTCTAGTAAAGTTTCATAACTACTTTGAGTTTAGGTTGTATTTAATTTATAAATAAACTTTGAGGAAAATATGAGTTCACTTGCATAACTGACTGTGGATAGTTCTGCATGTAACAGCTTTTCAATTTTCCTTTAGTAAAAATTAACCTTCGAATTATGCACAATAATTCCACTTTTTGTCAGAAATATTTCACAATTAATAATATTTAATCTAATTTGCTGTCATTAAACATATTTTATTTTTCTTGTCAATTTTTGTTATTTAGGGAAATAATTTGTTAGTTTTATCTTTTGGGTGTTCTCATTAATTCTTAGATGTTACACTCTGATATGTTTGATCTTGATAATTGTATCTAAAAAAAATTTTTTTTATCTGATCCCTTCAAATGCCAGCATATTTGGCTGACATTAGTCTTTGACCACTGTACGTATTTCAACGTTTTGGCCATGTTATCTAGTTTTTCAATCAAAATTTCTATTATTTAAAATTTCTATTCTTTCTCTTGTTTTCTATTGTTTCAATTGTCTTGTTTTTATATATATAATTTCTCTCTTTTACTATATTTAATGATTTTATTGGTTCATTTTATACATACCGTTGATCACACTTAACACTGAGAATTTATACCTGGACATGACACGTTTTGATTCTCATTTTTCCTCTTAATTCCCCTCCCTAGAATCCCTGTCCCCTAAATATGTAAGCTTTGTTTTCTTTTTTATACTTTGAAGTTTTTTCTTTCCATTCTTTATTTTCCTCTGCCCATCTTTTCCCTTTTCCTTTTGCATATTGTCTTCCTATTTCATATTACCTATCATACATTTTTGATTAGAATATTACTCAGCCATAAAGAATGATAAACAGGAGTCCTTTAAACTCAAGTGTCTGTACCTCGAGAACATACTCATAAGTGAAATAAATAGGTCACAGATGTGTAAGTACCATATCTTTTCTCTGGTATGAAAAACTAAAGATATAATTGACTCACTAGTTTTCATTATTAAATATGACTTTAATCCAGGTAACTTCATCTTCTAAAAATCAAGAATTTGAAAGAATGTGTAAATCTGTATTCAATCAAAACTGCTCTTTTATATGCAGTGAAATAAGGATCTACTGTATCTGAGGCTGGAAATCGTATTAGGACTTACATCCCCTGTATTGTAATTATTTTAACTGAATAAACCCTGTCCCTTCTACGAGCCAGTAATAGCCATGGCAAATAAGTATTGAGGGTGTAGGTCAGGAAACTAGCTATGGAGTAAGAATTTGCAACTAGATTTACAGTGTGTCAAATAACCTTTCCATCTTATTCACTGCACTTTCTCCTTACATGCACTTCCGCCTGACAGAGCCCTGCAGCACGTCGCCTGCCTTGTAGCTGTGTGGCGGAGCACCTGCCTGGTTCCCGGGAACGCGGGCCGCTGGCGTGCTATGCGCCTGCCAAACTCTGCTGGCTCTTTGATGCTTTCTGTTGAATTCAAAAATCACAGAAGCGTAGTTAACACTGACCCTTAAATCAGTTCGAAGAATACTATATGGAGGGTTCTGCTATAGTTAATGCCTCTCCGCATGGTTCTGAGACACATTTAAAAAAAAATAATGTTCAATGCGCCCAGTAACGTTTGTTACGTGCAGTATGTATATCTGTGTCTGTGTGTTGGGCTTTCTCTTCTTCACCTAGAGATTGTGCAGGACATGGAAAGCCTGTGTTCACTTTCCATTCTTTTTGAACAGATTTCCTGCTGTGAATGTTTTTTCCTCTAAGGCAATTTTCTTGCATTCACATTCGGGCACTATATTTTTATGTTCTCTTTGTTTTGGCATTTGCTGCGCCTGCTGATCGTTGTGTCTCCATTTGTGTGTACAAATTCAGTACTTCATTTGAATATTTTTCCCTTCTCGAGTGTACTGGCAATTGATGCACCGCCTTCCCCTGGCGGGTCCTATCTCGCTTTGCTTTCAGACAACTGAGGTTCTGCCTTTAGGGTACAGGCTCAGGGCACTGGTGGGATCTCTGCCCGGAACCGGCCTCTTCGTCACTTCCTGTGCAGTTTACACCCCACTTGGTGGCCTCAGAGCTCCGCCTTCTGCTTGTTTGTTTGCAGGCTCACCGGATTTTATTCATAGATATTTTCCCCCCATGGGGCTTCAGCAGGTTTTTGTATTAGCGCTGTCAGTGTCCCCACAAGCAATCATTTCATCATCTCTGACGTTCCTCAGTTGAGGTCTTTTGTCAATCTGGCATAGCTAACACTGCGCCTCGGTGGCTTTCAAATTTTGGTTTTCCTTTGTTTTTAATAGCACCAGTTTCTTGCATATAAATATACTGTAGATAACACAGTGCACTAAAATCGCTATCATGAAAAATCAGTGTAGGGAATGAAGGGTAAAGAAACTACGGAAAAATCATTGCTGCACCAATGGTAATTATGAAAACATAAATATTAGGTCACATAAAAATTTACCAAGTTAATTGCTCAGAAAACTTTGAATCATAAAAGACTTAATAAAGAGATGTTATTTGACTGTGTTGTGATCACAGTCATCTTTACATAGTTAAGAAACTCTGGATTTAGTGGAAGAGAACAGATATTTTTCCTTAATAATCCTCAGCAACGACATGGGCGAAATCACTAGAGGATTGATTAGCCAGCAGAGGAAAAAAGAAAGGAGGCAAAGAATGAGCCACAGAATCTTCCACTCTATGGGTGAGGACTGTGACCATGAAGAGAGAGGAGAAGTGAGTAGTGAGGCCAGTCATAAACAGGAAAGGAAGATTTCTTGAAAAAAAAAAAAATACAATAGCCAGGCATGGTGGCTCACGCCTGTAATCCCAGCACTCAGGAGGCAGAGATAGGAGAATTGCTGAGTTCAAGGCTTGCCTGGACCACATAGTGAGCTCAGAGCCAGCCTGAACTACAAAGCGAGACCCTGTCTCAAAAAACAAACAAACAAACAAACAAACAAACAAATACAATAAATATAGCTTTTCCTCGGGTGGTGGTGGTGTCATTAGCTGCATCCTGACTGCGGCTGGGTGGTTCAGAAAAGTAGGTGGGTGGCTCTGCAGGCTCAGCTGTGGGGATTTAAATACATGAAATGAGAGGTCTTGTAGACAATGTCTCTGATGACTTCAGAGACCAAAGTAGAGAAGAAGGCTGCTTCAAGAGAGTTTAAGAGAAGAGAGAGGAAAAAGTGACCACAGAAACAAACAACCCTCCTTAGCATGCTGTGGTAGGAAAGGGGGGGGGGTGGGACACAGAGGAACAGAGTCAGTTATGTGGGGCAGAGAGCGAGGAGGGGAAGGTTTGTCATGTCTGTGATTAGAAAAATAAAAGCATGTTGTGTGCCAATAGCATTGATTCAGTGTGTTCTGTTTCCTGAAGATATGCTAATCACTCTGACTTCATTGTTATACAGTGTATGTGTGTTATATTGTATCTAGCAAATACGTATAGTCAATATAGATCAACCAAAAATTTGTGACAGTAACATATACACGCAGTATTCATCATATAAATAGCATGAGGATGAGATAACACATAATACAGCATAACTTGGACAGCAAGTGTGTGAATCAAGAATTTGAAGAAAAAAGAGTACACATTCTCACACACACTGAAACACACATTGCGATCCTATGGTGAAAATCGCACACAAGCATAGAGGAGATCTGTACTTAGAAAATAAAATGAAATCTACATATATTATTAAAAGTATGATAAAATAAAGAGGTGGGGGTAGATGATCAAAAATGCAAAAAAATATCCCAGGGAAATACCTTGTAAAGACAAGAGGATGATATGACTTAGAATTGTGGAGAAAGTGATCACTAAATGATCACCGTGACTCACAGATAGTCTCGCTGCAGAAGATGCAGGTAGCAGGAACATGACTCCTAGCTGTTCAGTTCTGATATTTCATTCCCTCAAGGCAAGAGGAGCACATTGCTAACTGGAAACAGGGATGGGGGAGGAAGCTAAGGAAAGGCTGGTTGATCACAGTCTGCTGAGGAGCACAAACTCCCCGAGACAGGAGCTTTGCAGGAATTCTTCCTTCTGGAGTATGATGTCAAAAACATGTCCAGTGAAACTTCAATATTACATAAGGATTGACTTTTAAAATAAATACATTGCAGGTATTTCACAAGAAGCACTTATATTAACATATATGTTCTCTTGAAATTCAAGATGAGCTGGGTATTTCTTTTATGGGTTGACTTTTGGACAAATGTTTTCTACCTCTGATATTCCTACTGTAGGAATCATAGGTTTGAGGGGTTGGACTATTTGGTGCATGACATGAAGTTTAAGAATTGGTAGTGCTGGGCAGAGATTTAGCTCAGTGGTTCCAGCACCTCCCTTGTAAGTGCAAGGGGCTGAGTTTGATCCCTGGTAACCACATACAATGCTGGGCATGGTGACTCACGCCCACCAGCCATCAATACCACATACCACAGTGCCAGGCATGGTGGCTCATGCCTGTAATCCCAGCAATCGGGAGGCAGAGGCAGGAGGATTGCTGAGTTCCAGGTTTGCCGGGCTATATAGTGAGCTGAGGGCCAGCCTGAACTACAAAGCAAGACCCAAAAAGAATTGATAGTGTTGGGGACATAGCTCAGTGGCACCACTTGCTTGTCTAGTACCACAAAAAAAAAAAAGAATTAATAATTTATGTAATAGCTGAGATATTGGAGCAGCTGTGGGTATTGGTAGATAAGCTAAATGATGGTTATTACACAGTGAGAAATGGGAGGCAGATGTGTCACAAAGGAAAAGATAAACAAGGTGAGTTGCTGTTTGAAAGACCATTTCTACCTTCAGGTCACCAAGGTTACGGGAGAGGTGAAGACACATGTTAGTACAGAAGGCAATTTCACAGTGTCTTATGGAGCTTTAGAGACAAAGGCAAGAAGATAATGAGACAAAATTACACAGTGTATGTGCTATCGTTATTTTCTAATTATTTTTTGATAGAAGCATTTTTCAGACAACCGTTTTATATTTTCTTGATTAGCATCTACTTGTATTGTATTAAAATAAAAATTAAAAGCTGTTGAAGTTTGAAAAAAGAGAGGGGCTGACTTAGAAATGAATGTATTAGCTTGCCATTACTGTTACAGACTGCATGGGGTATGCAATTTAGAGCATGAAGGATTTACTTGGGCTTTTGTTTCAGAGGCTTCACTCTACGTTTGACTGGCTTCAAGACAGAGACTTCATAGCAGACACTTCACGTATGGCAGTTGGAGGCTGAAAGAGAAAAGGAGAGAGAAAAAGAGCGAGGGGAGGAATAGCAGGAGGGGAGGAGGGTGAGGCAGGGAGAAAATGACAGAAGGCCCTCAGGGACCCACCTCCTTCAACCAACCCAACCTCCTAATATAATATAGAAATAAACTCATCAACAAATTAAAGAATTTACTTTTTTATGATCTAATCACTGTTCCAAAATTCATCCTCTGAACACCTATTTTGAGACACATTTTAAAATCCAAATCATATTAGTGGAATGTAAGACTAATCAAACATAAATCACTTTTTTTTTTGAGACAGGGTCTCGCTTTGTAGTTCAGGCTGGCCCTGAGCTCACTATGTAGCCCCCAAGCCTCGAACTCAGTAATTCTCCTGCCTCTGCCTCCCGAGTGCTGGGATGACAGGCATGAGCCCCACGCCTGGCAAGCATAAATAATTATTGCCAATGACCTATAATCTATGATAGAAATAGGCTATCAGAGTAAGTAGTACTGCTATGAGTGGGTATTTTGTCAAAGTATAATTCCTTCCTTGTATATAATATTAATAGTCCTAAAATGCACAATTATAAACAGGCAAAGAGGGAGTGATTTAATTACATGAGCTTTTAACTATTTTAATCATCTGATTACTGCTTAAGAGCACATCGGCTTTTATAGCCTGAAAAGTAGCACCAAGGGGTTTATTTAAGAATTTTGAAAGTACTTTTAAGGGCAGACGCCATGAATAAAGACAACGTCAGTGTTTATCAAAACATTCTAAATATTTCTATAATTATTTCGTGACTACAAAATAGATCGTGAGAAAATATGCATATGCACTGTGTATGTGCATGTGTGTGTATGTGCATGTGTGTGTGTGTGTGTGTGTGTGTGTGAGTTTCTTGGTGATTACAGTTTTCCAAGGGGAGAGATTATAAAAATAAATACAAAGGACACTCTTCTCTGGGAATTCGAGTGATATCAGCACAGACACGTTCTCTCTCTCTCTTTATGTCCCTCTTCCTCTCTTTCCAAAGAATGAAGGATCTAAGAAGGAAACATAGGATATATTAATAATGTACTGTGGGAAAACATAGACAACTGTAAAGGTGAAGACATTTAAGCAAAGTCTCTGATCGGCTGAGCAGTGAGGATGATGTTCAGGACCTTTCTCTGTCACAGAGAATCAAAGACATATTAGCTTTGAGCCATGAAGAAGTAATGTTGCCACATTGTTCTAAAGTGAAAGGCCTTACAGTGTTGGTTGGGTTAATATACGGTATTAGTACAACATCTCTATTTTTCCTCAGTAGCAGTGCTCACAAAATTTCCCCAACCTTGGCTTTATAAACAAATATAAACTTCTTAAAATTTGGTTTTTCTAATTAAGGATGGACTCACTTAAGAAAAACAGGTATAAATGTACTACTGATTGTATTTTCCTAAATTCCTTCTAGAACAAATAAACATGTTTTATAAAGAGGGGGGAAGGAGGTGTGGAAACACTGACTTAGTCATGACAATAACAGAAAGAGGTTATTGCAAGTTGTGATGTCATAAGTGTATATGTCCATATGTGAGGAAGTGTATGATAAGTTATTTGTTATAAATAATAACGGGAGAGCACTAAACCTGGACTCTGGATTTTTACTGGGTCCTCCTACTAATTTGCTGCATATTTTAGGAAGAGTCATTCATTTTGTGCATACGATTTGACGTTAGAAATGGGCTGAAGGGCTAACAATCATTTTCAATTTTAAAGGCCTTACCTTATTGAAAAATATTTACTTAAAAAAGACTGTTCCTGCTTCCATCTTTAGCTCAAGATGGGAATAGCAAAAAGTTATAACTCTTATTCTCATAAGTAAAAGCTGAACAAAATAAATTTTTTAATTGAATTCTTTGTTGGTACAATTTATATACATCTCAAAATCACATATAACATTGGGAAATTTGTACCAGTATATGCCACAAGTTAATTCTCATTTTTACCCATATCCCTACCCACTCCCCCCCTCCGCCCCCTTTATACATGCTCTTTTATTTTCTTTCTGTATCATATTTATTCCTCCCCTCATCACATTCCCACACCAAGTTTCCTATAGAAATATTCCACTCTATAAAAGCTGTCCTACTTTCTAGAACTCATTTGCATCTACAGGTTGAACAAAATAAATTTAATGACTTTTGTTGAACTCATCAGGGAGCTGAGTTTGGGGCAAATTTCTGAGAAACATATGAACCCACAGCCAAGATCTGTTTTTCAGGGACAGAAAGGACTTTAAACTTCACACGAGACAGAACACGTCATGGGATTTCTAGCTCTCTGCTGGTGTGAACACAAAATTTCCAGGACTGCCCATCCTATGAGGAGCCCCTACATTTGTCGGTTTTCTTAGAATAACCCAAGACCAGGCCTCACAACGAAGACCCAGAAAAGGCTCTTGCCCACTTCTGGCAAAGGCAAGGCAAGACCAAACACAGAGGCCACCCTACTGCGCCTCCCAAGTGAAGGGCTGACTTTATATGGACGAGGCTGCGTGGGACTTAAATAAAATGAAATAACACTCATAGACCTAAAGTGCATTTAGAAATTTTTTTTTCACGTCAACATCTATGCTGAAATCACTAAATAACAAAGTAAGAAGGGAAAAGTACCTCACATGGACAAGGGAATGTGCCTTCTATCCACTGAGGCAAACAGTGATACAATCATACCCACTGTAACTGGATAAAAACATAATGAAAATTAAAGCAGAAATTAATAAAAATCCAATGAGATCTTTGAGAAAAATCTGTAGAACTTTCAAAAATTATAAACAGACTAAGAAAAAAAAGAAATAACTAAATTTACCAAAAATGAAGGAAGAAAGATCACATATTAATACTGATTTTACATGAATAAAAAGAAGGCAAATAGGATGCTATGAAAAAACTCCATGTGGACAAACTGTAAACTTTTGATTAAATGGACAAATTCCAAAAGAGGAATTGTGACCAGCCACTTTCCAGTTACTAAAACAAAATAGTTAACACCTGTAACATCAAGAAATAGAGGTTTATTGGGCTTATAGTTTCCCAGGTAAGATGGATCCAAAATGGACAGAGTATGGGAGAAGAGCTAGTGGGAGATAGCTACTCCTTCAGTGGTGAACAGGAAGTAGAGAGAGAAAGGAGAACTCAAAAATTAAAATGCAAAAATGTACCAGTATAATCAATTTAAAAAAATTAAAATGCACTCTTCCAGGTCATTCCTTCAGTGACCCACCTTAAACCAGAGCCCTCCTCCTTCAGTGATCAGTCCTGTGATGAAAGGAGCATCCCCATGATCCAACTTCCAAACAAATAAGACTTTTGAGTGTAGATTTCTTATCTAAACTATAATATTTTGTTTCTTGCTTCCAGTGGCTCATCATGTCCAACTCGTTATGTGAAAATGCACTTAGTCCACCTCTAGGGATTACTAAATTCTTAACTTTTCCAGGACTGCTCGAAAGACAAAGCTCAAAAACACTCAAGGGAAACTTGAGACTCAAGGCAAACTCTTATTTGAGATCCCATACAAAATAAAAAAAGAAAGTCAAATACTTTCAACATGGTGCAGGATAAACCCTCTCACTAAAAAAAAGGAGAAAACAGGACTGGAGATTTAGCTCAGTGGTTCTGCTGCCTGCCTAGCATGAGCAAGGTCCCTGGTTCCATCCCTGGTAACCACATACCACAATGCTGGGAATGGTGGCTCACTCCTGTCATCCCAGCACTCGGAGGCAGAGGCAGGAGGATTGTTGAGTTTGAGACTTGCCAGGGCTGCACAGTGAGCTCAGAGCCAGCCTGGACTACAAAGTGAGACCCTGTCTCAAAAAAAAAAAAAAAAAAAAAAAAAAGGAGAAAAGAGCGTGATAGAAAGGAATGAGACCTAAGGAGGACCCAGTAAGGTAAATATTATGTCTTGTAGCTCTGTGTCCAGGACCTGAGGATATTTGTGTGCACATGTGAGTTCCAAATAGTTGTATATCTGTTGGCTGTGCTCACATGCCCTTGTTGTGCTGACCTCTCTCACTCCGTGTGGCTTTTCTGGCATCTTCAATTTCTTGAGATCTCGATTGCATTTTGGCTTCATTTATAGCACCTCTGAGGCTTCCCATACCTCCCTTTGACCTTGTGGCAGAAGCCTCCCTAATTCAACAAAGCTTGCACTTTGTATGGATAAAAAACCAAGACTTGTATTATTCCAAGATCAGCCAGCAACTCAAGCAGTAACACGGCCCCCTTGGCCCATGTCTGAAGTGGCCTGTGAATGCTTGGATGGTTTTGTGAAATACATCTGAAGGAATGAACTTCCTCCAGCAGAGGTCTGACAGCCTCTCATTTCAAAGGAAATGTTTATCCTTTTTCAACTTTACTGAGCTGTGAGATTTTCTTGATTCCTCAGATGCCTTTGAGCTGTCTTCCCTATTTCCTGATGTAAAGTACGCGTCTTCTTCTAATGCCAGCTTTTCAGTAACTTTATTCCCAACAGCCACAAATTTGCAGGCATTTCTTGTTGGTCAAAGTGCAACCAAACTGCAAGTTTCTTTCGATCAATCAAATATGGGATATTTTTTCACCTTATATTCATTGTAGATCTACTTTTAGCCACCAGGAGGCAGGAGACAGGATAGCAAGTTTGAACCTATCATGGGCAATTTCCAACTCAGAGAAACATTGCCCAAAATAAGCATAAAAAAGGGTAAGGATGGAGTTAAGAGCAAAGGCCTTGGGCTCAGTCCTCTGTACAACAACACAAATCAAAACAAAAACAAAACTACAAAACATTCCTGCAGTTGGTGAGGATCCAAAGTTAATTGCAAAATAAATCATTTTCCTAAATACCAGAAGTGCACAATTTGAATTTGAATTTGTAAGTACTACTTAAAATATCAGAATAAGAACTAGTCACAGCTACTTAAGAAACCAAAAAGGAGGAAACTGAAAATGGAGACGAATTCTACGTGTGTGCATAGGTGTTGCAGTTGAATGACCCAAATATATGCCAGGTTCTTGTGTATGACAAGGAAAGAATTGTCACACTTACAGTTCATAGTAAGCAGCTACATTCTTAGAAGATCATGCTTTGAAGATCTGAAGACAGTAGCAAAAGGGGACTCAGGTTTGTAATAAAGCTGGTGCTGTTGGTGGAGAAGTTCTGGGGCAGGAGGTCCCGGTGGTGTTGTCTGTGTCCAAGGAGGTGCACTTGGGGCTGGCGCCTGGGGTCTCGGCTCCGGCAGAGCTAGGGCAGAGCTGGGCCCCAGGAAGAGAAAGCGGAGCCCTAGCTGGCTCAGGCTTCCAGGATTTAAAGGGTCCGACCGCTGCGACTCCATGTGCCTGCTATCGTGCTCAGGCCCTTTGGACTCCAAATACCTCCCATCCGTGTCTCACCGGTGCCCATGAGCTGTCGCCACCTTAGGGCTCAGAATCTCCCAGCCTGACCGTGGACATCAGTGTGGTGTTGCTTTATAGCTGAATGAAGGATGGATAGTGTATTTCTCGGCTTCCCTGTGCTCTAGGAGCCTACATTAGTATTTGGATATCAGTTATTCTTAACTTTGTCTGTAGAGTCACTGTAATCTAAATCAAAATCCCCCCAAAATACTTTTTGATTTAACGTCATTATAAATTTTACATAGATGCAATTTTAAAATAGTATAGTCTGCATAGTCAGTAGACAAATACTATCCTCCCCATTACTCTAAAACTTTGCTTATCAAGACAATAGTAATAGTAAAAACTAAACATATGAAAATGTAACTGAGAAAAGAAACAGCAGTAGACAATCAAGAGAGTGACAGTCCATCACAATCGGTCACTGCAAGGAGATTAGGAAACATCGGTACAGCACATTCCTCTGAGGCGTTTCCAGGGATAGCTGTCCTGCCAGCCTCACCCGAGAGGAAAGACCCTCCCTGCCTCTGCGACGCAACCAGCAACTGGCTTGTAGCCTGACTAGAACAGGAGGGAAAGAACAATGTTAGTCCATTTCAAAACTCTGTTCTGCATAAATGGGTATATCTTTTCCACTGCCATCACTGGTGGATATCAGTTTGTGTTGTCTTTACCTTACAAGACAGGGGTCCTATGTCATTCTTTTTTTTTTGAGACAGGGTCTTCCTTTGTAGTTCAGGCTGGCTCTGAGCTCACTATGGAGCCCAGGCAAGCTTCGAACTCAGCAATCCTCCTGTCTCTGCCTCCTGAGTGCTGGGATGACAGGCATGAGCCACCACGCCCGGCACCTAGGTCATTCTTATAAGAGATTAATTTTAGGGGCCGGAGGGTTGGCTCAGTGGTTCCAGCGCCTGCCTCGCAAATGCAAGGTCCTGAGTTCAATCCCCGGTAACCACATACAATGCTGGGCGTGGTGGCTCACGCCTGTCATCCCAGCACTTGGGAGGCAGAGACAGGAGGATTGCTGAGTTCGCAGTGGCTTGCCTGGGCACCATAGTGAGCCCAGGGCCAGCCTGAACTACAAAGCGAGACCCTGCCTCAAAATAAATAAATAAATAAATAAATAAATAAATAAATAAATAAATAAATAGATTAATTTTATCATAAACCTTACATCTATTTTAAAAGCAAAGATCATAGGCATGAGTGGAAAATGGAAAATTCATTCCTTCTGTAGAAAAATTTAGGTGATGCTGTACATAAATTTGGATCTGGCTACAGAATTATGGACATGACATCAACTAAAATTAAAATGGCTACAAAGTAAAAATAGGTAAATTGAATATTACCAATAAAAACAAAAGAAAATAAAGGAAAATCTTCTGCCCTGGAAAAGAGATTGCAGAGAGAACAAAATGACAAGAAATAAATGAGGATAAAACCCCAGCAAAACATCTCATAAGGAAAATTTCCATATAGTAAGGAAGAAATCCTTAGAGTCAGAAAAGTATATACTTACCACCATGTTTAAAAAATAGACAAAAGATATAAATAGCACTTGCACCATATACGTGTGTGTCTGTATGTATCCACTAAGTATTAAAAATGGTTCAAATGATTTGTCATTAATAGAAAATGATTAAAAATACTAAGAAAAAATGAATGGACTGATGGTAGAATGAAAAGGCAATTAAAAACAGGCAAGGCTTTTTAACTCCGAGGTGGCTGATATGCAGAGCCCAGTTGGGTGGATGTTCGTGTGGTTGTGTTAACTCTCTTAAAGAAGCTGGTGAAACGTCGAACTCAAAATAAACTGACATCTGGAGTGAACCTAGGATAGAAAGAAGACATTAGTTAAAAATTAAGAAATGGGGCTGGAGAGTCAGCTCAGTGGTCCCAGCACCTGCCTAGCACGTGCAAGGTCCCTGGTGAGATCCCAGATAACCACCTACAATAATCCTGTGCATGGTAACTCATCAGCCATCAGTACCACATACCACAGTGCCAGGCATGGGAGGCAGCACTTGGGAGGTAGAGGCAGGAGGATTGCTGAGTCGGAGGCTTGCTTGCCTGGGCTATGTAGTGAGCCCAGGGCCAGCTTAACTACAAAGCAAGACTGTGTCTCAAAAAGAAAGAAAGGAAGAAAGAGAAAAAGAAAGAAAGAGAAAGAAAGAAAGAAAGAAAGAAAGAAAGAAAGAAAGAAAGAAAGAAAGAAAGAAGGAAGGAAAGAAAGAAAAAAGAAAGAAGGAAAGAAAGAAAGAAAGAAAGAAAGAAAGAAAGAAAGAAAGAAAGAAAGAAAGAAAGAAAGAAAGAAAGAAGGAAAGAAAGAAAAAGAAAGGAAAGAATTAAGAACATCTGTAAAATGTAAAATTAAACTGTATAAATATTAATTATTATATACCAAGTACCATGTTAATTTGTTAATAACTGGAGAAACTGGGCACGAGTTATATGAGAACACTATATAATCATTGTGATTGTTTGTAAATCTAAAATTAATGGGAAATTATTTTTTTGCATTAGAAATACTTTCAATTGCTCTGAGATGTAAATCAATACCCATAAATCTCACTATAGTTGAACAAAAACCATTATATTACTTCTTTCATTCCTTAGTTTCTGTAACAAGTAGTAGATAATGTCAGTTTCTCAGCTATTTACTGACATCCCATGTCTGTATGTCAAATGCACGAAGCAGAAAGACTTTTTTTTTTTTTTTTTTTTTTGAGACAGGGTCTCGCTTTATAGTTCAGGCTGAGGCTGGCCCTCGGCTCACTATGTAGCCCAGGCAAACCTCGAATTCAGCAATCCTGCCTCTGCCTCCCGAGTGCTGGGATTACACGTGTGAGCCACCACACCTGGCTGCAGAAAGACTTTTCAGCAGGATGCATAGGAAAGAAAGGCAGGAAGGAAAGAAGGAAGAAAGCCAGCAGGGAGGGAGGGAGGAAGGAAAGGTCAGAGGGAAAGAAAACTGTACTAATATCATTTTCCTGCCAATCTAGCATTCCATGAAAGAATGAGGATTCTACCTTAAGAACTGAGGTAAATTTACCATTTTACAGACTTCTTGCTGTTAATCTAAACATATTAACAGCCCTGAGCTTCCCAATGGTGCCGTTGATTTCATGTTGTAACTCCCACAGGCAACTCATTTGTGAAACCTGAGAGTCCGAGTTTATGGAAAATTTGTCTGTGAAATTCATCTCACACAATCTTCATTTAAATATAAATATATATAGGATATCTGAGCAATGTCAGTAAATCAAATATTCTAAACATCATTCTGGAGCTGTGCTAAACCACCAAGTAGATTTATACATTGTGGCTGCGAAAGTGCTTTTACTGAAATTATTCTGGCATTCTGCCATTACTCTTTCTGCCTAAATTATGCGAATTTGAGGGGCAGACATGCATCAGTTTCTTACAGTTCTCAATCTTCTCTTAATAAGGACATGAAAAAAAAAAAAAACCTACTCCCGGGCCTGGCGCCACACATCATATTTTGAGAAGAGATCTTCTAAAGCACGCAATTAAATAATTCTCTATGCAAACTGTCCGTGAAGAATTAAAGAAAAACACAGACTCATTGCTCGTTTTATTTTGTCCATTTCTCGCTCCAGCCCTCCAGCTGGGTTTGCTCTGTGTTGTGAGCGTGAATCTCAGTGCTTACAGCAGGGCTTTGAAGGCCACCTGCCGTCTTTTAGTTGGGTAAGAGACAGACACTTTCGGTTTCCATTTTGAGGAAGGATATCCTGGCTCCTCGCGTCACTGCTCCTCCTAACCGCACCCTCTGTTCTCTCTGGACAGACACGGGACTCTCCACGTGGACAGGGGGTGGCCCTTCTGCGGCTCACTTTGCACAGCTGCAAGTACAGGTCTGTGAGTTTCCTCACTCAGGTTTCCTTGTAAACAGAAGGCTGAGCTGCACAAGCACTCATAAAAATCCCAGCCCTTAAGTGGACTTGATGGTATATATTAAACTTTTAATGAATAGCTGGGTAATGAATGGATGCAATAATATATTACTTCCACTGAAAAACTCGAAAAAGCTCCTGAGGTTCAGCAAGGTTTCCTGGTTCATAGAGGGATTTAATATGCAATCTAGTTTTCTCATTAAAATCAGTTTATTTCCCATTATTACTTCCATAGTGGCAGCAACTTGAGGCCTCAACTGATGAAAGCAAATACCTTGGTATTTCTTAACAATTCCTAACTAGAAAGCTATTAATATCATTGTTGAAATACTACTTCATGTTTATGAAGCTTGCTTATAAAGATCATTTGAATACATATACTATTTGTCTTAAAAAACGTTCATGCTAAAAATGAAACATTTTCATTTCCTACCTGATTGAGAATACTCACACTGCAAGAGCACTTTTGAAGTCTCTGAAGGTATGTTCACTTATAAATAAAAGTGACAGCTCACCACAAGGATACCGAAAATGATACAGCATATACAGACCAAAATATTAGTTTTAAAACATAAATCTGTAAGTTTTTATTTTTATAACATGTAGAAAAATTCACTAAAATTGACTGTGTACTGCAGAAAGACTGAGCCAGGGAACTGGGAGAGCCATGTGTTTGGTAAAGACTGAATCCTGAAGACATCGTAAGAGCCATCTTTTCCTTTTGAGTCCAAAGGCATGAAAAAGCCAGACGTCTTGTTTTGAAGGGATGTGAGTCAGAGGGAAGTTCTCTTCAATGTGGGCAATTTGGTCTTTCAGTTTTATTACAGCTTTACTTGACTGGATAGTGCCCAGCAGTAAAATGGAGAGAAATTTGTCTTCCTTAGTCCGTTCAATTTCTTTTGTTCTAATATCCTTTTCCGCTAACATGAACCAGAATCACCCATAACAAAATTTGATATATGTGGCAAAACACGGTACAGTGAAATCGATGCACAAAATTAAGCACCACAGTATAACACTGATTACATTGGTGTACCTCCAGGACTTTGCATCATTCCGAGATTAATATGCACATGGTTTCCTCTTGGGATTAATTCCAAAAATGACAGAAATATTACCCACGAGTTTGGGTGAATTGCTTCTTAAAATAACAATCATTTTCACTCTGTCTTTAAAGAACATCTTCATAATAAATCAAATTTCCACAATTTATTTTTGAATGTTTCCTCTGCAAAATTTTTACCTTTTCTTGATATTCTGTTGTTTTGAGTGTTGTAGTATTATAGCAAATCTTGATATCATAAACAGGAAAAGGCTCCATTCCTTCAACTATCAAGATTTTGGCTTCTCTTACTTGTCTTTTATTTGTCTAAAATCAACATGAAGTTTTATGCAAACAAATATGACTGTTCATGTTTTTATACTCTATCGATTGAACAGTTCAATTTGAATTTATATTTTTAAATTATAATTTTTCATCTCAATTAATGATATTTTATGGCTTCCTGTGAATTGCATACTCTCATGGCATCTGAATGTAAATTATTCTCTTATTTATTCTTAACCTGATTTTGCCATGTTCTGAAGATGTGATCTAAATACCTAATTATCATAGATAACATATAATCTGTATGTCTTTTGAAGAAACGTTTCTCCCCAGCACTGGAAAACAAAATTAAATTTAAAGCAACTTTTCTGGTTATCTGGCAGTATTAGATTATGTGTTTTTTTTTTTAATTTGGGACAGGCTGCTACATTGAGATTTTAGAATATAAATTTGATTTATCAGAGTCTATAATAAATTGATTCTTGTGATTTAAATTTGTCTTGTACACAGAATCTGGTAGAGGAGAAGAAAAAGTAACTAAACTTAGTCACTTCACAATTGTAATTGTTTCATCACTCTTTACATTATACAATTGCTATTTTAATTTAGAGCATTTTAATCCTTAATTTTGGAGAAATTTATATAATTGTCACATCTCTTAGCAACGTATGTGTTCATGAATAGAAAACTCATGTTTTCTAAGGAATATTAAAGGGATTTTAACTGTTTTTAAGCAAGCAGTTTTATTATGTATCTAGTTTATTATCCTAGAGATGCTTTAGCAAAGTCTATAGTTACTGCAATATTTTGGTCTCATGAGGAAAACGCTAACAGACTAGAGTTTAATGTTGCACACCCTGAAGTCACACTGTCACCCAAACAGTTATAACAATTCTCAAAAGAATTTGTAGGTTGTATTCATTTATTTTATATTTTCTGGAGAAAGAATGCCACCTCTACCTCAGCCTCCTGTGTCTCTGTATGCATTTGTCAACATCTTACATAAAATAGTCTTGATTTTTTTCTCTTTTTTGCATCACCCTTTAGCTTCAAAAGAAACAACAGTTAAAGCTTTTAGTCATAGAGAATGTTCAGTGTGTCAAATCATCAACTTCCCCTTGTCTTGTATTTTGAAAACTGTTTTCCAAATGGAAAGCAAACACACAAAGCACAGTGTTTCACTACATAATTTAATATGACAAAGTCAAGAAGATCAGGACTCGTAATGGAAACAGTGATTGACCTTTAAATACAGTTCTCAGGTGAAGTTTTTACCTGTAAGACTCAAACTGACAACACGCATCCTAAAGCAGTCTGGCTTCTTAAGAAGCTGCATTTAAAAGGTAGCGAATGACACTTTAAGTGCCAGTAAACATAATAATCAAATTGGTGAATGGAGTGTTTCTTCAGTTACTGTTCAATTATCTCTACCTTTATTTTTATGACAGTATGCATTTCTCCTTGTCTGGGGAGGGAAAAGAAAAGCCATTCATCACATTATTCAAATACAAGAACATATTTATTTTGATTCATTCTGTAAACTTTTATATACTTGCCACTTATTTATATCAAACATATTTTTTCACTGAACAGCAACACTTCACCTGCTTGGATTATTTACTTTGGAGTGAGGCACGTATGGGCAGGCTCTCAGGTTACCACAGTACTTTTTTCTTCACCTAGTTACTCCAACATTAATTCCAAAAGCATTTCCCATTTTTGAGTCTGACTCACACAACTGAATAGCTACGTTCATATGAAAAAAGATTAGACTACTTTCTCAGAAGAATCTATCAAAAAGTTATTTCATATTGAATCTTCAGATAGTGTCAAATCTAGAAATGGTGCTTTGACAGTCATTGAAGAGCCACATACTCTCAGGTGTAGTTTACGAAAAACTTTGAAACCAATAAGCTGCACGGAATCCTAGTTAGTGATGATCCTTCTCCAAAGTCCCAGGGCATATTATGCCATAGGGGTGTATAAATTTAAAGCTGGGCTTATCGTATATGGGGCAAAAAAAAAAAAGAAATTTGAAAGTTATTCTGAATTTACAGCACCTATTGTCACAAGAAAGCATCATTGACTTTTGTGGGTCCCTCATGCCTCTGTCTTTTGTCTTTGATATTATTTGTTTTGATCTTGCCTTTGTCTTCCAGGAAGCACCCTCATCCTATGTTATGATAGCTTCCTTCTGTTAGCTCTTGTCAAGAGGATGGGAAATGATATTTCAATATGACCCACTGTGAGAATGTATAATTCATTCAGAAAATCTTGATGTCAAAGCAGTACTTTAAGAATCTAATTAAATGACTTAGCAAATATAATGTAAGCCTGTAAAAATTGACCTTAAAATAATATGACTGTCAATGTAGCAGATGTGGATTTTATTATAATTAGGAATAATATTCAACAAATGTTAAATACTATTTTTATATTTCAATGTTGATAAAAGATACTATAGCAAAACGTGTTATTTCTATGGAGAATTTAAATTAGATAAAGAATAAAGTTGAGTTTTCCCTAAGGTCTAAATTTTTTTTTTTTTGAGACAGGGTCTTGCTTTGTAGTTCAGGCTGGTCCTGAGCTCACTATGTAGCCCAGGCAAGCCTTGAACTCAGCAATCCTCCTGCCTCTGCCTCCCGAGTGCTGGGATTACAGGCGTGAGCCACCATGCCCAGCACTGTGGTATGTGGTATTGATTGCTGTTGGGTGTGAGTCACCATGCCCAGCATTATATGTGGTTTCTCGGGATCTAGCTCATGACCTTGCACTTGCGAGGCAGGTGCGGGAACTGCTGAGCTAAATCTCCAGCCTAAGGTCTAAATTCTTACATACTTCTTTCTGTCCTTCCTTTCCTTCTTCGGTCTCTCCGTCCTTCTGTCTTCTTTATGCCCCTTTTCTCTATCTCTCTTTCCTTTCTCCCATATTTTTATAAATCTGTTTTTTCTTAGTTGATTTTCCTCACTGGAACAAGATACTTGATACCCACAAATTAATGGCAAAAGAGTTTATTTCAGCTCACAGTTTATAGAAGTTTTAATCTATAGTTGCGTGGCTCCGAGACAGGGCAGCTTGGCAGAGGAGCATTGCAGAGGAGAAACAGTCCATGGCACAGCAGGCAGGAGGAAGCAAGCAGCCTTCCTTCTCTCTGCCCCCTCAGAGTCTTCCCATCTTCAGACTTAGTGGTTGTCCCATCCACACTGAGGGTGAGGCTTCTATCCTCAGGAAGTCCATTGAGCTGCACCCAGAAACGCATTAAACCAATCGTCTGGTCTGATCCAGTTGTCACACCCTTACCCCAGTAAGACACACTCATGATCCAGCCACCTCGGAAAAACCCCACCAGTGAGCACATGAATATTTGGGGGACATCTAGACATAAACTATAACACTTTCAATCAGAAATCTATGAAATATCTACTAAATGGCAGGTACCCTTTGGATTTAGAAATTAGTATAAATATAACAACATTAGAGCTGATATCTCTGTTCTTGTGAAATATATTGCCTTTGGGTGGCAGAAAAAGTATATGGTATAAGTCTGTTTTAATGGCATGGTGTGTTAGAGGATAATACGTGTTTGTGGGAAGAAAGTCAGGAGGCTAGTGCTGTCTGCCACTGCTGGGGCCAGGGGTGGGGATCTATACTCGGTGGTAATTAGGTCGCCAGGGACAGTTACAAATAGTGAGATTATGAAAGTGAAATCCATGTGTCAGCCAAGTAAGACTCTGGGGATGTGCAGCCTGTGCCAAGGGGGCCAGAGAAGCCCCGATCTGTAACTTGGCTCCCAATAGTTCCTTTCCTTGTGTTAATCATAAGTTGCTTGAGGCCTAGCATATATTGATTGTACATAATAAAAAGGGTCAGTGAAGTATTTCCACACGTGAGTACTCGTGTTTCCTTTGTCGAATGGGAAGAAGCCAGGCACTGGCCAGAGTGAAAGTTTCTGACTCAGAGGAAGTTGGGTGTGAAAATTTTGCTTCACTTACTACCCAGCAGCCAACCATTCAGTTCTACAGGCCTCAGTCTTGCTCTGCATGGCAGCAAATCCCACAGTATTTTGGACTGTCCTGGTGATTAAGTAAAGTAGGCAAGTGGAAGCCCCAGCACACAGTGGTGCTGTGTGGCTGCCCCAGTTTCACGGGTGTGATGCTGTGATGTCCACAGAAGAAAGTGCACTGGAGGAGGTGCTTTTCTTCATGTTTCCCTGCCCAATACGCACTGCTCAGAAACGTAACTGTGCTACCTTGGCCTCCATCAGTATTGATCCATTCTTACCACTCTAAGAACAACATGCATGTCAGAATTATTATTATTATTATCACTGTTACCAGAAATACCAAGTCAGTTCACTTAGCACACTCCTTTAAATCCGTTCTCCAAGTTAATGCTTTCTGGGTGACCTATTTTCTTCTTAACACTTCTGAGTGTGAGCGAGTTACAGGATAATCGCTCTCACCCAGCGTTTATGCCCCAGAGTGTCTCAAATATACCCTGGAGCTGTCCAAGCTTCCACACCTTTTGCCCTTCCAGGTCACCACACACTGAGAGGCAGAGCTGATGGTCCCATTTTCTGTGTTGCAAAACTAGTTTGGGGGCATCAGTGTTATGATTACTATTCTCCTTCCTGGGCTTCCTTCATTCAGTTTTTGCTTTCTCACTTGGTGTATAGTTTGGGGGTAGAGCATCTACCTGACATGTTCCACACCCTGGGTTCCTTCCCAAGCCCTGCAAAAAAGGTGAATATCTGTTAGCTGTAGCATTTGTTTGGCTAACGGATTCCCCTAGATCAGTCCATGGAAAAAATGCCAAGCAAGTTCACCTGGATTCTGTTGCACAGGGTTGACAATCACCAGTTTGTTCTGGGACAGAGTGGCCAAGGCAAATTAATAAACTTGCAGCTGCCAGGGAGCCCTTTGCCAACCCAGGGGAAAGAAAATAAATTCAACTCAACTCCTTAGTAATGATTTAAAGAACCGGGTTTTTTTTCTTCTCATTCCTCTTTTTTGTTTTTGAAAAATATTCCTACCAGGATTGCCTCCAGGAGCCTTTCTTGCTATTCAGTTCTGTAAAGTTCTCCCCTGAGAAGCTCCTTGCAGTCACAAATTTAGTTAAAATTACTCCTTGCTAGCATTTATCCTTTCTCATCTGTTCTTTACCTAAGGCTTATATTTCAACAATTTATGTAGGATCTGTTTAATATCCCTAAATAAAAAAAATGAACCTAAAACTGCACCTCATTCTTCATATAAAAATTAAATTGCAATGGATCATAGAATGACATATCTATAAATAAAATTCTTACAAGAAAAAAATTTGATGACTTTTGAGCAAGCAAGTATATCTCAGATATAAGTTTGAAATCACCATCAAAATCTGGCCAATGGGTTCCTTGTCTAGTACTTCAAAGGTAACACAAGCAATAAGATAAGGAAAGTGGGTGTTTTACTTACATAGATCTGAAAAGAATTTCTTATATGCACAATATAGAAAGAACTCTCAATATTATTAAAAATGAGACATAAAAACCAAATTGCATGAAATATTTGAACACATAATCCCCTATGCAGAGGCCTTCTATTTCATAAGCAGCAAAGGGATGTGAACTAAAACCCTCACTGTACAACACGCACACTTTTTGTGAATGGCCGATGGGTAGAATTTAGCGATGGTGATGCCAAATGCTGGATGGGAACCAACGGACTACACATGCATGAGTAGATCTGAAAATGTTTCTACTAGTTAAAATATTTCAAACACTTTGTAAGACAACGTGACCACTTCATAGTTCAACTCAACCTTACATTTTCTACATGATCGCATTTAAACTCATAGTTTATCAAAAATAAAGAAAATTTAGCTTGATAGAAATTATTTTTAGCTAATTAGTAGGCCTTTTATTCACAATGCTGATATTTGAAAAAAAAAACACCTCCTATATGCATCAATAGATGGCCAGATAAACAAATTTGGATAAATTTCTTGAATGGAATGTTACTTATTTACATAAATGAATTAAGATCTGATGTGCATACTATGATGTTCATTGTGAAACATTTTCTGTTAGGGTTTGTATCTGGATGGTCCCCCAGTGCTGCTTAGTCCAGTGGTGAATTTACAGCTAAATGTGATGTTAGAAAGTGAAGCCTGATTGGAGGAGAAGGGTCCCTGGGGGTGTGGCCTCCCTGGAGCTATTGCTCTCCTTCTCCCTTGATCTCTGCTTTCTGCTGCCATACATGGGCTATTTTTCCTCTTCCATCCCCTTCCCGCAAGCCCAGAAAAGAGGCAAAAAGCAAACAGTGAGTGGAAATCAATCTTTTCTCCTCACAGTTGTGGGTGTTGAGTGTTGAGTCTCAGAGATGAGAAAGTAACTAAGACATTTTCTGAGTAGAACGGAGGCCAGCCAAAGGTATACATACCATGCGACTCTGTGAGACTCCTCCTCCATCCAAAGAGCAAGTCGTTTCCTGAAAGACAGCATAACATCAGCCTGGATCTTGGCATGAGCTGTGCAAGGACAAGAGCAAAGAGCGCAAAGGCCTGCACACTCACAGCCAAAAGCCATAAACCACTGCTGCAGCCTGTAATAAATAAATCTTCTGTGCCCGCCACTGAGATTCTGAGGTTTGTTTTCACCATAACAAACCTGACAAGTGTAAAAAAAACAAAGATCCAGGAAAAATGGACAGATTTTTCAAGAGTTATTTATTGGAGCTGGGAGAAATGATACAGTGACCTTAACCAGTGTCTCCCTTTGTGTGGAATATAATCCAAGAAGGATGAATACATGCAAAAATAGTAAATTATACAGTACAAGTGTATCTATATTCTTGTAACTGAACGCTGTAATTGAACCAATTAGATATAAAAATGGGTTTGAAAGTTGACTTCAAATACTCAGGCTATCTCACCCTTTGGAATGGAGAAACCACAATGATACATCCCAGGGATTAATCTTCATTTTTTTCTATTAATTAACATTCTTAAAGGATACTTCTATCATTCCAAACCTTTAATTAAACTTCTCAACATAAGGTTATGCTTATAAGATTGTAGATATGTTACTTAATGTTATTCTTGGAACACCACTCTTAAAATATATTTATAAACAGCCTCCTAGAAGCACTTTGCAGATAAATATATGATGATAGTCTTGAAATTACTAAAACTAACTTTAATAATTACACACAATTAACCTCTTTATCTTACTCTATGTTATTACAATCGGTCTCCAAGTTATAGGTGCTTGTTAGTTATCAAAAATTCTAAATTTGTGTCTTCACAAGTCTCATAAATGTATCACTTCTTCTTCTAGTTAACCTGACATATCTGTATTTTCATTTCCTCTATTTAATTTTCCTTCAAACTTTTCTTAACTAATCTGAAATAATATACCCCAAATAAGAATGTCTCACAGCATGATTATACCTTTAAAACAAACAGTACTAAGTTATAAATTTCACATTTTCTATCTTAGTATTCCAGAATTTCAAGGACACTTTTTCTGGTTAAATTTTGAGAGTTGCCTTTATAATTCTAGAGAACTTTACTAGACCATGAAGAGAATATGACTTAGAATCATCACAAAATTGGGGAATGAAGCAAATTTTGAATACACCATTTCCTATTCATTTGTGAATTCTGCACTTTCGGGAAGATTTCCTTATTCCAGTAAAAACAGAGCCTTTCCTTTAGTGATCCTCATCTCCTCTGAGACCCTGCAGAGCTCATCCTATCTCTTCTGCATATTCTACCTCCGTGGTTGCTGAAATGGAACTGCTGTAGGCTAGATCTGCATTGTATGGCTTGTGACTCCTAAGAGCAAATCTCTTTCTTTGTGATTATATTGCTGGACTTAAAATGAATCCCAATGGATTTATACCAAAGAAGCAAGGAAAAAGTCAAATTAGCTGCTAAAAATCCTCTACACTCAATATTTTTTCCACACGAGTCCACAAACAAAGCTTTGATGGCAGATCCCGAAAGGCGAGGGGAAGCTCAGAGGTTTGTTCGCAGAGTCTAGTTCATTGCTTGCGAAGAGGCTCAGGGTGGTGTGAAGACGTCTGTGATGTTCACTCTCAGTTGCCTCTATTTCCCAATAGTACAATAAAATGAACCGATATTGCTACTAAGCAGGTCTTAACAATGCATCGAATGTATCTTTTAATAACAAGCCTTTAGAAGACTACCAGAAAAAAACCTGGTCATTATTAATATTTAATGTATCAACATCTTAATTATTTACCATTCTAATAAAATTGCAATTTAATTGTTCAGGATGGTGCTTGCTTCGGCAGCACATATGTTAGATATATTCACTCTTCAGGATGATATGAGAAAGGAAATACCATTGCATTTCCTAGAAACATATAAGCAGATTCATATTTCTTCACTGTTATGTTTTTGATGAAATACAAGTTTACGTAGGAGAAAGAATCTATTGATATGTAATTGAACTGAGTTTTGAAATCATTCATACTTAATAAGTAGAGAAAGCCCTGCCATGGCTTCTTTAATTTCTTTAAATAATTTATCATGTGAGTCTCCCTCCCAGGAAGCTGTATAGGTAAGTGACTCCATGCTTTCCTGATGCCCTTTAGCTTATAATGACATCAAAGACAGACTAAAGCCACTGGGAGTAAATGCCATCGAATGCAGAAGGCCTCCTATGTCATCGCTAGAGAGGTCATGAAACAACCTGGGGTGTGTGGTTGGTGAAGCACTCGCCTTAGAATATGACAATGGCATTGTCTTAGATTTTCATTTCTCCTCTAAACAGGGGTTTGGTAGAATAAGCTTATTAATTTTACCTTTTCAACAGTTTACAGTGCATGTACTGTGCAAAGCTGAAAAACTCTTACAAAACTGATTAAGAAAAGTCCAGCTAGAAGTTATATATAGAGATAATTTTGTGTGTATAATGTAGTTCTTATATGTTCATATCTAGAGAGTGTGACTTTACTCCTTCATTGTCTGCCTGACTGGATTAACAGGTCCCTACTAAATTGGTAAATCCCAGTCCTGGGTTTGTCTGGACGGTCACAGCGGAGTGAGATGAGGTTACCTGTGGCACTATATATGGTGGTACATGCGACCCCTTCTTCCCTGGCACAGTTCCGTGCTCTGAAGTATAAAGTGTTGCTCTGTTGTGACCCTTCACCGAGATGCCTCTTCTGAAGCCAGAAACTGAAACTATGGACTGAACTCCTGGTGAGCATGAGGTGATCTAAACCTCTCCTTTAATTTCTGAATTCTGCATATTATGTTTCAGCAACAGGAAAGCTGTTAATACAAATAGAAACACATCACACTCAGGCAAGTCATAATTTAAAAGATCAATATTCTACACTAACAATTTATATATATATATATATATATATATATATATAGTCAAATTATTTTAATGTGGCAATTCACCCTCAAGACCAACTCATAATTTAGATGGCCAAGAATTCATCTGTACCACTGGCAGCCAATGGGTCCCTCAGCTGTTGGCAGAAAATAATCTCTCTAGTACTATAAATCGATAGAAAGGAAGAGTGGAGTTTACTATTCTGTAAGTTTAATATTAGTCGAATTTATATAATTTATTTTATGGATTAAGTTAAACAGTATTCAAAGCAAAATCAGTGATGTTAATAGTAATATGCCTACAAATGTATAAATTATTTCATTTTTAAAGTCATTGAAAACAGCTATATATATGCAGTAACATAAGAATTCTCTTCTTTTTATATTTTGTCTATATATTGTTTACTTTCTTTCTTACAATGGACAATTTAATGATATTTAGTACATTCACAATGTACAATCAGTTCTATAGCTTTCACAACATTCTTTTTAAAATTGATTTTATTGGTACATTTTATATACATGTTAGGATCACAACCAACATTGAGAATTTGTGCCAATACATGACACTACTTAATTCTCATTTTTCCCATTCCCCTGCTCTCTCTAGCCCCTGCCCTTAAAAATTATCTTCTTTTTAAAATTGATAATTTTTAATGGGCTTTAAAATTAAATAAGCTAAATTAGAACAAAAACAGAATAATAAGCGCTAAGGAAGTTGTGTTCATTGTACAAGAGGTAAATATACAAATGCTCACAAATATCAAGATTCTCGGGAATCTCTGCATGTTATTGTATCCTTTATTTTTTTTCTTCTTCTGCATGAATTATTCCCTAAGAATACTCCTGTGGGTCTAATGAAGTCAAATTTCATTTTATAAACAAGCAAAATTTTCATCATAATTTTAACAAACAGATTTATATCCTACATTTTATTCTTCTTTTTTAGGAAGATAGTAGATATCACACTAATCTTTTAGTATTGAAGAGTGCATTGGCCAAATGAAGAGACAGCTGATAACAGTACTTATGACAAGGTAGGCACAGTAGCACATGAGCTAAATCCCCGATAACAGCACTTATGACAAATCAACACATCCAGGGTACCACTTACACTCAGTATTTAATTTTCACAACCGTGTTGCATTTAAATGGACATATTGTACTTTTTAATAAATTATCGGTTCTACCTCTATAAAGGAGAATACAGTCAAATTGTGCTCCCACAGTGCCGCCAGATACTGTTGTACTAGAGGTGCGGTGGTCCTTTGGGACCGATACTGTGTCACTGAGGAGCGTTTCGGGTCCCCTGTCCCACGGACACCTGACTATCTTCCAAGGAGAGCGGGGCTCTTCCAGGAGCGCTATCATCCTCACGTCACGTAGAAGAGTCTCCAGGTAGGTCTTTGGCCTCATGATCCTCTGTCAGGAGATGAACTAATCCTATCACCATGTCGTTTCTAGGTGTGAAAGACATCCAGAATGTATGATATTATGAAACAGGAAGAAAATGTGCCAGGGGGAAGGGGACAAGGGAAAGCACAGAAGGGAAAGAAAACATTTGATGGTTAAAAAAAAAGGTGTGAGGACATTTATATATTTATGTTTCTAATAAACTATATAACAGAGAAGAAATCAATGAATATTTCTAAGCTTTCTTTTTCTCAGCCTTAAAATGTTAAGATTATTTCCTTTTTCTTTTTTTTTTTTTTTGTTTGTTTTTGAGACAGAGTCCCACTTTGTAGTTAGGCTGACCCTGAGTTCACTGTGTAGCCCAGGCAAGCCTTGAACTCAGCAATCCTCCTGCCTCTGCCTCCCGAGTGCTGGGATGACAGGTGTGAGCCACCATACTGGGATTGTGGTATGCGGTATTGATTGCTGGTGGGCATGAGTCACCATGCCCGGTATTGTATGTGGTTAGCGGGAATCGAACCAGGGACCTTGCACTCGCTAGGCAGGTGCCAGAACTATTGAGCTAAATCTCCAGCCCATTTCATTATTTTCTTTACCAGTTGGTGAGTATAGAATCAAAAGTAATATTTACATGATTAAAGTACAGCAGTAGAATTCTATGAATACATAGTTTCAATATTAATAAAAGATTTGATGTATGAAGTAAATAACTATGTAAATGTTCCCTGAAACAGTACACATTTAAATGTTTAAATTCAAGTTAGAATTATCTCTCTTAACATAGGATGCAAATACAGAAAAATAACAGGAGTTACTGTTTTTGTTCCTTCAGTTATTAAAACTCTCTCTAAACCACTTAAAATCCTCTTGCTATATTTGTAGCTCATGTGCTGTGGTCTAATTATTCCCTATTCAAAGGAAAAGTAAGAATTTCATTGCGTTTTATGGAGAGCCACGCAACTGTGATATTAGAAACCTTGGCACGTATTGCTAAGAGATGAGAGAGATAAAAATAGAACACTTTCAACTCTTTGGAAGCACATTCACTATAAAAAGGATACTAATATTAATATCCTTCTTGAGAAGATATGAGGTTCCTTTTGGGTGGTTAATGACCTTGTTCTTAAAATACTGCTTTTTGTTGTCTGTCACACAGAACATGGACTTGTGGCCATCAATTTAGAAACACTGAAGCCCTCACTGCCATTTCTACTTTTTACTAATCATCTCCCCGTGTTATTTGTACAAGCAGTTTAGATCTCTCTAACAAATCTGTTGACTAAACAAGCAAAATCGTAAGGAGATTAGTAGATTGTTTCATAAGAGTTAATTAAATTTCTTCGGACATTTCATTAAGTATTTGAATAAGTGGCATAAATGAACCACAGCAAGCTTTACGAACATCAGCCAGCATAATCATAAGTATAAATCAGATAATTTGTGCAAATCCCAGCAATAGTTTGCATATGGAATTGGCAAAGTAACTATTGAACCCTTCGCCTTCCTGATAATTTTTTGATTCTGAAGTCTGTGCCACTTGTATAGTTCATGGAATATAATATTTGTTTCTTTTTCAAAAATCAATGGATTCTTATTTATTTACCCCAGAAGTAATAAGCATTTTGGGGCGTGGCTTATAGCTAGAAAGTTCCATGCTGCCTTTTGAGATACTCGGCTTCTGTGCTTAGTTTCAAAATGGAGATGACCATGAAATAAACCTCAATTATCTTCTACGCATGAAATTTTCTGCTGTGCTTCTGAACAAGCAAAGGTCTATCCAAATGAAAATCACCTTGTCTTAGTGTTCATATCGTCTTTGAATTTAAGCATCAGGCATGGAATTGAAAAAGCAGCAGCATAATGAAATTCAGAGGTAAGAGACTGAAGAGAGCTGAAGAGAAATAGTCTGATTAATTTCTAATATATGTGCCCCCTGAAGGTAGGACAATTAAATTTGTGTCTTCAGCTGTTGTTAATTGAGGATTCTGGCTTTTTACATTTGATGTAATTCTCAAAAAATTTTGTGCTTTTACATATTAATTTTAATTTTACCTCAGTAATACAGTTAATTCTTCAGAATTAATATCACCTGCTAAGTGTATGAATAAAATATTGGCTGGAAAATCTGAAAAAATGAATTAAATACATAAGAGCACATCTTTAATTTCAGAGGTTTTTTAGTGTAGTGTGGAGATAACAATATTGTATGTTTATCTCTGGAACAAAGACTGTCTTACTTCTTTCTAGACTCTATTCCATCCCATGATCATGAAAAATCCTGTCAGTATTCCTGAGATAATGATGGTTTCATATGTAAATGTGCTTAAGTTTTAAGAAGTTAAATAGCAATCTCAATAACACTTCTCATTGGTGCCTTACATATTATCCTTTCAGTTCCTCCATTCGCATATTTATGCAGTAGATAAATGAAGTAAGAACGTCTACCACCACTGATAACTAATACTGCCAGAAAAACTCGAATAAGAATGTTATAGGAAAAAAGAGAAATGAACCCGGCCATGAAAGCTGTCTACTAATTGCCTCTGGAAGAAAGAAAAGAGAGAGAGAAGGAAGAAGGGGAGGAGAAGGAGAAAGAACAGAGAGAGAAGGGGCATGGTAGGCATGGGGACTCGAGTTTAAGATGTGAGACTTAGAGCATTCTCATGATGTTCTTTGATGCCAACAGGCATTTCTGATAATGATTTAAGGGTAAGTATACACGGTGATGCAGTGAATGACCTCAATATGGAGGCCTACAGATGATAGACTCTTTTGAACATGAGAATATCACTATCATACCTGGCTCTCGTTCTAGAGATGTGGAAAGTTTTCTTTCTCATCTCTTTCAAATTAAATATCCTTTGGTGACTGAGCACAAGTTATTGGTCTTCACCAAACTCCAAGGTGTCCCAGTGTAATATTGGCATCACCATGAGATTTCAGTTCTCAGATTTGTACTTTCCACCCCTTGGATACTACTCTTCTTGTCCTTTCCTAATATCTTGACATTTGTCTTACTAATCTTTTCACTTAAGGAAAGACAATGCCAATCCTTTCCCATTTTGAAATAAAATGAACAATATTAGAAAAGGCAACCGAAGTTCATTTTGGACAAATTTGCTGTCCAATACTTTCCCTACTCTCTATATCTTTGTAATGGACAGTTGGCCAATCTGAAATGAATAACTGTATCCAATTATGATTTCCAATTGTAAATCTCACATCTACTGAGTTCCCTGCCATAGAAGGTCTGAGCCCTCTTGATAATCAAGCTCTCATCAAGTATACTATTAATTTCCCCTTCTTGTAGCCAAAAGACTTCCACTATTACGGTATCTTATTCAACAGTGGGACTCTTTTTACCACCTATTTTATCTAGACAAAAGAAAGGCAAGGCAAAAACAAGGATGAAACTATCTCTTCACTTCTTTAATGGTATCCCTCATATTATTCTACTGACTGCTTCGGCCACTTGTACTGAGTCTCTCTTAGCATCTTGATGCATGTCATCAGTAAAAAGAGGAATTTTTCAGGATTTCCTCTGGAACTTCTGTTTCTTAATTTTAAAACTCTGGTACACGTTTGCAGTGCATAATGATTACATTGCTTCCTTTTCTTGCCCCCTTTCCTCTCCTTCTTGCCTTCCCATCTGCAAAAGATCAATCTCCATGTTTGCTACAGCTGTCTTTTATCTTGTTCTGCATTCATAATTTTTACTCTTCACATAGGAAAAACCATGAGGTATTAAGCTTGTATATGATTCATTTCACGGAGCAATATGATCTCAAATCTCACCTGCTTTCCTAAAGCTGACTCCAGTTTTTCCAGCTTCGTGGTAGACTAGTCCCCAGCGTGTTGAAGTAGAGCACTTTTTTCAGTCATTTGTCTGCTGATGGCCACAGTGGCTGCCTCTGAGACTGAGCAATGATGCACTGTGTTGATATGAATATGGGCATGCACACTCTACTGTAACGTGCCTTTACCTCGTTTGTGAAGATACCTAAACGGGGAATTAATGAGTCCAGTGAAATTTCCATGTTTTGTTTTCGAAGGCATTTCCATACCGATTCCATAATGTTTGTGCTAGTTTATCTTTCAACCAAAATGCAGAGAGGTTCATCTTGCTTTGCAGCCTTTACAGTGTTCTCTCATTTTATTTATGATTTCTATTATTGTCTCTATCCAGCGATATTACCCTAGTTTTATTATGAATTATAGATGGGGCCATCTTGCCTTCTGGAAAGGCCACATATACAAGCAAAGTTAGAATGCACTCAGCACTCTATTCTTCATATGCTATTAATGTTGTATCATACTTATCTTCAAACTGGTGAGTTTACAAATTAAGTCTGTTAACTGGATACCTAAAAACTAAATTCTCTCTCTTTCCACTATTTCCAGTGAAAAGAAAAATATTATATAGCTCTGTAACTTCTCCACTCAGTCATTCAAAAGAGTTTCCGAGATAAAAATTTATATCATTCCAACCCTTAGTTCCCTTAGTGACATATCATTGTTCTTTAACGAAGATCTAGAATAGTATGTTAGTCATGCAGGTTCTTGGGTCCGTGTGTTAGGGAGCTCACTGTTACGGTGATACATACCTGAGACAATCAGTTTGGAGGAAGGAAGGTGTTGTGTGGCTCCAGTCTCAGAAACCATGACTGATCTTGTTGTCTGGAGCTCGTGGCCAAGAATATGCCAGAGCCGAGCAGTGTGCCTCTGGGCTGGGGTGAAGGCGAGCAGAGGGGAGGGTGGGGCCACAGCGTCTGACTCGGATGCTGACCCAGAGGACCAACGTGCCCCCCGGGAAGCCTCGCCTCTTGGGGCCTCAGAGCCTCCTGGTAACACCATGTGGGGAAGTTCCTTCGGCCTCCGGCCCTTTGGGGATTGTTCCAGGTATAAACTGCAGCACCATGTTGATGAATTCCTACAAGATCTGGTATTTCATCATCTGAGTATTGTCATGTCTTATAGCAGTTTTATTTTTCTACTAAAACTATGAATATGCATTTTTTTAGTTCCTATATATTCTCATGTTCTTTTGCCTTTGGTATTTGTGCAGCTCTCCATCATGGGATGCACAATCACTAATAAATTCCAGTAAAAGTACCATTTAAATCGATCATAGAGTATTGGCTCTGAAATATATCCCTATTAATCACACTAAATGAGTTACAATTAGTAATAATATCATTTTAAAAGTTTGTTAAGAAACTTGTCAGACTTGTTTTGATATCCAAACATTGTCAGATCACCAATAAGTTGTCTCTAATATATACAATTTTGTAGCAGTATTGCTTTTTGTCTCTGTTGTTTTACTCAGTTTACTTTTTCTCCTGAAAGGAAACATATTTGCTGCTATTACAGTTGATAAATAACATATGGACAATCCGATACAGTTTATAGCCTTTAAGCTATTTATATACTTGGAGGAGAATGGAGAGTCAAGCATAGTACTGTTTCCCACTATTGGGTGTGATTGTGAGCTGTACATAAAAGGTACCAATAAAGAATTCAATTAAAAAAAGAACAGTACTGCAGCCCTTGAAGAAGCACAATAAAGGATGGAAACATATACTATAGATGGTCAACAGCTCATTGGATATGATGTGATGGAACTTAGAACAGTGGGACCTCAGTTTAAGGGCAGAGAAATAGATAATATTGAGTAAACACAAGAGAAACATAATTGCACACTGGAGACAATTTTTTAAAAATATTCACCACTTAACAGTGAAGAAATAACAGCATTTCAAAAAGCTCATCCTTAGAATCTGGATACAAGTATCCGTGGCATGTTTACCACAAAGAAAAGACCAAGAAGGTGAAACCATATCTTGAAGAGAATTTTAGAACCAGAAAATTGAATACAGTTTTGAAAAATCCTAAATTGGACAATGCCTTTGAGTAATTGTTGATATTAATAAATCTGAACAGCCAATTCTATGACACAAACACTCAGAAAATTGATTCAGGGCAAATAGAAGGGAGATAAATGAAAAGCAGAGAGAAGGTCAAATATTTCCTCCAACTATATATACCATTTAAAATATTTAAACTAATTTAGCTCATTAAAAAGAAAGTCTGGTGCTATTATCTGTCCACTTTTTGGAAATAATGTTTTTGAGATTATGTCGCACTCTGAGTAACTACTTTGAGGATAAAAATACAGTGAAAAAAGGAAATGCAACACTAATGTGTAAAAGAGTTCATGGTAGCATTATTTGGAAAAATTAAAGCTTAAGAGATAATACTAAACCTAGAGAGAAAGTAATTAACAAGTAATTTCTGACATATTCATAAGTAATACTATTTGACAGTGATTATAATAAATTACAGCTTCAGCATTGTCGATGAACCTGAGAGAGACCATCGCACGGGGACCACACGCACTGGGAGGGCCTCTTCCTGTGACATTTAAGGGCCGGCAATGGGTCCTCACAGAATCCAGGGTATGTGCTGTCCTTGGTAAGGCTCTGACTGCACCACATGTTGTAGTACCTTATTCTCATAATTTAAAATGTTTGTGTTTACCGTACACATCTATACACTATTTTTTGAAATTTAGCTACAGTGTTTTTTATAAAATTAACAATAAATAAAATTTTAGCAGTTCTAGTATTGTTGGAAACCTAGTAATCATCATTGGTGAGCTGGAGGGAATGGAACCGCAAAATTGTTAGAACTGATGTACTAAAAAGTGGCATGTGATAGATAAACCAGCCTTTATTCGAGGTAACTGATATTCTCTATGCAGTCTATGAGTGAAGACAAAGTACTGTTTGAGAAAGTGAAATAAAATAAAAAAACCCACTACTTACAGTCATTTAAGTCCTGCCTTTGGTTAAAGTTACCAGACAATACTTTTAACATTTTCATATTCAACATTTGTTCTCATTTAACAAAAAAATAACACATAATTGGATAGAAAATGATCCTCACTAACCCAAATATTACTACAGTTTTAGTAATTTCTCAACTGTTCAAATATCTTGGAATTTAAAGAGAAGCAAATGAAGCAAAAGAATCAATTGCAAACAGTGGATTGAAATTTGTACAATTTTCATTTTTTTACTTACTACTTAAAATTAATTTTTAAAAAATTATGAGTCATTAATAGACCTAGAGATATACCGAGTATTAGTATTACAAATAAAAACCTTGAAATGTCTGTGATGGAGATAGTCTAGAAATTATACACAGAAGACATGGATACTCCATAAATTGTCAAAATCATTCAAATCTAATTACTAATGGCAATTATCTATATTGTAATCTTAAGCCTAATAAGAATAGTTTAATCTCAAGTGAGTATAACTGAACTATAAGGCAAGAACTAAAATGCGGACACAAGCAGAAAAAGACAGGTCAAGCAAAGTAATAACACAATCTATGTTATCACTTGAATTGTCAAAAACGACACCATGGGAGAAACTCATTTTAGATGATGGGGAAACTTTGTAAAGCTGAAGAAAACACATAAAGTCTCAAGGAAAATATAAGATGAGTACAAAAACCAGGAGGTGGAGGGTTGTGGGGTGGGTAGGGCAATGGGAAAAAATGACAATTAAATTGTGTCCTATACTGGTACAAATTTCCAATCCTGAGTGTGATCTTGATGTGTATATACAATATGCCAATAAAGATAAAATTTTTTAAAAACACCAACCTGTCCTATACATATAGTAAAAACTTTTCTGGGAACACAACTTTTTTGTTTTTAGAGACCGAAAAAAACTTGCTCCTCTGAAACACAATAAGCGTGCAGTCCACATTTACAAAAATATTGTACAATCTGAAAGATAATGAAAAGATTTTAAAGTTCAAAATAATTTACAGCCAATGTTCAATGCTACATCCAGCAAAAATATCCCTCAAATAAAGACGTGTGAACCTGTTAAATAGTAGGCCTGTTTTGCACCAGAGGAACTATGGATCATTTTAAAGGATATTCAAGAATATGGAAAATGTTCACAGATGAAAGGGCAGAAACCAAACTTTGACTTTTTAAAAGGTCATATCTTTACCTTTTGCTTGGTTAAACTTCTGCACCTGAAAAAGTAGAATTTGAAATAGAACACTTTAACTCTTCAAGTTTGTGGTTAGTTTAAAAAAGGAAAATTTGCATAATTTAATTTTCTTGCTCTTTTACTTTATGTTAATAATCTTTTATTCCTTCTTAATTCTTCTCCCCACTGACTATTTTGGTGACTTCACACATCAAATATTTGTGAGGCTTATGTGATATATTAACGTTTTAATATTTACTTTAAATATACCCCTCACATTCAATTTAAAGGACAGTAACACCTTCTGAGAATTCTAGAAGTTAGAGAATTATAATTGAAAATAACTAATTGCAGTTCATTCAGGGTTATATTTGTCACTGCAACATTCTGTGTGCTTTAAATGTATTGACTTAGGTAAACATATCTGCACATAGGAGGTCAGTTCCATTCCACACTTATTTTCTAAGTAGAAGCAGTGACCCACGTGACATTTAAATATATTTATCAAACGATAATCATGTCTACGAATACCTTCTTATTGATTTCTTTATGCTATCTTACACGCCCATTTTATATGATATTTTATGCTAAAATAAGCCTCATATTTGCTTTAGATTTCCACTTTTTTATTTGAAAACAAAATTTCAGTGCTTATGAAAGGCGATGCCCCAAGTGTCTCTTGCAATGTGCTAAGTTCAGTTTCTTTCTTGAACTTCTTTCCAGTTATTATTTTATGTAACTCAGTTATAGACAAAAAGTACACATATGCTCATCTCTACTTCAAAATTAAATTAAATTACTGTTTGATTTATAAATCCAAAGCAATGATTAATTTTATTTTACATTTGAAGATATTGTTTCCATTTTCTATTCTTCTTCCTTTCTTTTTTTTTTTTTTTTTGCTTTTTGAGCAGGGTCTCGCTTTGTAGTTCAGGCTGGCCCTGAGCTCACTCTGGTGCCCAGGCAAGCCGCCGCGAACTCAGCAATCCTCCTGTCTCTGCCTCCCGAGTGCTGGGATGACAGGCGTGAGCCACCACGTCCGGCATTGTGGTATGCGGCGTTGATTGTTGGTGGGCTGGTCTCCACGTCCAGCATTCTATGTGGTAACCAGGGATCGAACTCAGGACCCTGTGCTTGCGAGGCAGGCACCAGAACCACTGAGCTAACCCTCCGGCCCCTCTTCTTCCTTTCTTTATTAGCATGTTTGTGATTGTTTATAAGCATGTTTACCTGGAAGAATTGAAGCAGACAGCTACCAAATCATTTTTTCCTTTATGGAGTTTATTGGTACCTTTTAAATATACATTATGATCACACTCAACATTGAAAATTTGTACCTGTACATGACATGTCTTGATTCTCATTTTCCCATTTCCTTTCCCCTTCCTGTAAACACTCACTCCCTGTATACATAAGCTTTGTTTACATTTTTTTGTGGGTGTGGAAAAATGGAAACAATTTTTCATCAGATTTTGTCTCTCCCTTCTTTACTTTGTCTTATCGTCTCTTTCTCTTTTCCCTTTGAATCTTTTCCTCCTCTTTCTCAATATCTGTCATACATTCTGGACCTCAATTACATCTTCATTTTCTCATATAGAATAAACAATACAATATTTATATGTGTCCTACTTGTTTTACTTATAAGTATCTCCTCAAGGTACATCCATTTAAGTATGAATGTCTCTAATTTATTCATCCTTATGGCTAATACTCCATTTTGTAAAAAACAAAACAAAACAAAACAAAAACAACAACAACAACAAAAAAGAAGCTACATATTCTTTATCCAATCTCCAGTTGATGGACATTTGGGTTGTTTAGAAAATTTAACTATTACAAACTGACCTGCTATAAACTTAGGTGCACATATGTCACTGTGATTTGATTGTTTTAATTCCTCCATGTATATATCTAGCAGGGAAACAGCGAGGTCAAGTGGAACCTCTAATCCTATCCTGATGGTCTTTTTTCTTCTGTTTTTCTCTGCTCTTCCTAAGCACTCCCTTCCACCTCGACAAAGTCTATCTCTGTTTTTCCATTTATTTTTCCCTGATATTTTTTCCCACTTATATTTTTTATTCCACAAATAATTTTTCCTCTGCTTTCTATTTTACTAAATGATTACAGTGCAAAGCAGAGCATGTATTTTCTACTTGGTAAACAAATTTTATTGAAATAACTCTGAAGCAAAATGGTTAATGCTTCACTGCTGTTGTTGTGCTGAATAAAAAGGCCTGAAATTCTGAAGCAACTTAGAAATGAAATGCCTCGGGTCCTAACGAGCCATCTCAGTGTGGTGCTTTTCCTTCATAACACTGTTACGTTTCGGGGTGGAGAAAGTCGTGGGATCTGTAAATGCACTAATGAAACATGCCAAATATGTATATTCTTAATTCTCTGTGAACTCATTTTGTGGTATTTTGATATGAAGGGATGGAAAAATGTTAATTGGGATATATATATATATATATATATATATATCTCACTAATTCTGAGGTCTTTTGAATTAAAAAAATAAATATTAGAAAAACTGTACTTTGAGAGAAAATGGTTCTCAAGGTAGAGATGGCTGTTTAAAAATATTACAGGATGTCAGAAGAGTATCATTTATAAGTTTATACTCACTGAACAGCATTGATTGGAATTTTGTGAAATAATTTATAATTATAGGATACATAAATTGGAGAATTTAATTTACAACAGGTTAACTATATATAATAATAGTGTTTTGTATATAGAAATTTAAAGAATCTGTCTTGAATATTTTAGCATTGAAATATAAAAATATAAGGTCATTGGCTCATTAGAGCTTCTCAGTGCTAATCATTTCAGGATATCCATATATTAAAAATACCCATTGCCCATTTTTATTTGTCAATTTTGCCTGAATAGCACTAGAAATATATGAAAAACTAAAAACTACTAATAAAAATAGGCAAATTAGCCATAATTTTTGGAAGTTTTGATGACTCATCACTTTCAGTAACTGACAGAAGAGAAACAAAGTCAAGTAGAATATGGGTTGCTTGAAAATTGTGATTGCTCAACCTACTCAACATGAATGATCACCACCTGCAAGGTAAATACTTTCGGTGAAATTAAAGCTGGCTTTGTAACCCGGACTTTTAGATGATGCTGACCAGCGAATGGGCTAGTGTTGTTGGACAGCGGGAGAGACTGTGATTAGTAAAGACCGGCGATAATGCCACTCAACGTTAGCTTCCCTCTAGGGAGTGAAGGGAAGATATTGGCTTAGCTACCACATATTTTAGGACTAGTATAACTTATGTGAAATTGTCATTTTTGATACCCAACAAAAGATTTTCCTTATAGCTTAACAGGTCAAATGCAGAAGGTATTCTGAGGAGAAAAGATATTAATAAAATACTATAACTCACTAAATTAGTTCATTTAATAAGATAGGTCAGTGAACACATTTATCTTGGATTATTTATTGTTTCAATTTTAGTATATGTGCTGCCGAAGCGAGCACTATTTATTGTTTCAAATCTGCAAACATTATACTGGTTCCAATGGATTTTGAGTTCCTTAAATACAACTTTACATCATGCTTTTATGATATCAAATCACTGGTTTAAAAACTGTTAAGATCTTACTATATGTTTGTTGCAAAGAATAAATAGTGATAGACAAAATATGTAATCACTGAATTTAATAGTCTTTGTACTGAAGATACACATTAAATAAACACAAATTCATGTTGGTTAAAGTGTACACAGAAGGATAATGACAGATTTTATAGGCCAGGGACTCAGCTTAGTGGTGCCACCACCTACCTTGCAAGCACAAGGTCATGAGTTTGATTCCTGGTACCAGAGAATAAATAAATTTAAAAAGAAATTTATAAAACTGGGCCTAAATTTGATTGAAAAGATATGAGAATATAGGCAACACTTTTTCGAGAAAATTTAGATTAAGAAGTCATAGGGATAAGGAAGATTACCTGAATGAAAAATAAAGTTCGCTGAGGCTTAAATTCAAACTTGGAAAAGAGTATGTAAAAATAACAAGATCAAGATCAAAAAGGGCAGGAAGCAGAGAAAAAAGAAATTAGTACCAACTCAAGCAAAATGATATGTATGTTCACTTAATGTTATTGGCTACATATAAAGGTAAGTATGAATTCATAAGCACGGATTTCCGAAGAAAATGCAGGGTCACATATATAAAATGGAATGTCTAAAATAAATTCACAAATATAAAAAATCTACAAAAACTAAAATGGTAAACTATTGTATCTGGCTCTTTGAATATTGAAAAAATTATACTTGAGCTTTCATGTAATATAACAGTGAATACCTACATTTCAGTTTATCTGTAAGATAATGTATCAGAAAATGAAAAAACGTGTGAAATGTTTCATTTTTAAAAATACAAAGCAGTTTGGAAATTTTAATTAAGTGATATATCTTTTGAGGTGACTTTAATTATGTAAATATATTAAAATATATTCAAGGGACATCAGTTTTTTTAAATGATCAAAGTATGGTTCTGTGCAAACTTTTAAATTTTAAGTGTACAACTGCACAGACTTGATGTATGCACACACCTTTGAAGCCATTACAACAAATGGATTAAGGTAATAAAAATTACCTCTTTGACTCTTTGTAATCTGTTCCTTTCTTGCATCTTACAATTGCAGAGAAGCACTAATCTGGGTTCTGGGACTACTGATTATTTAGAAATTTTCATAAATGAGATCATTTAGCATGCATTCTTTTGTTTAGCTTCCCCCATTCATCACAATCACTTTGTGATTCATTTGAAGTCTATGGTGCTGTATGTCTGAGAAGGGCAGTTCTGATTGAGTATTACTCCACTCTCCCAGGATATTACAGTTTGTAACTCATGCTCCAGTGCAGAGAGATTTATCAGTTGACAATTGTTTCTGGTTTTAACTATTCCATTAAAGTAGCTGTGTACCTTGTACTGTAGCTGCTGTGGGAGAACATTTTAATTCTAATGGGTAAATGCTTACGAGCTGACTGGAATGAAAGACTAACATAGTAGGTATAAGATTAGCTTTTTAAGGAATGTATGATGTCCTTTTCATAATCATTTCACACTATCACCAGTGTTGTATTTCAACGTACTAACAAAGACTTATCATGCTAACTCTTAATTTGTATAGTCAAATGTGACTATAGCTGTACTTACATATGGATTTTTGTCAGTTTTCCTTAAATATTTATTATTCAAAGTATCTTCACTGGGCTAAATTGTCATCTATAAATATTTTTGTTGAAATAGCTATTCAAATATATTACAAATTATTAATCTTTGTTAAACTGGAGATTTTTCTAATTAGTAAAAGTTTTGTTAGGTTGTTTCCTTTGGTTGCCAGTGAATTCAGTGTCATACTTAAATTACTTTCAAATGCAGACATCAAGTATTAATTTCTGGAAATCTTCAGATTTTACTTATTAAATTTATTTTGCTTTTATTTTCATGTCAGTGATGTAAGATTTCTTGAGTTACTTTTTGTTCTGTAAGATGAAATAAAAGTTGAAATGTGTCCTACTTGGCTGACTGTCTACTATTAGTTGGTATTCTTATTCTTTCTCCTTAGATTGGTCTTCAAAACATTATAAATACCAGTGGGCCATGCATAGTGTCTGTTGATTGACTTTCAGTCTATTCATACAATTTATACAGCAGAATATTTGATGACGATGTAAGACTATGGAGCGGAGCTCTAGGACGTACCCCAAGGGTTTCTTTGCTTTTTGTGCCTCAGCCTCCAGAAGTCTCTCCCTGCAGAATTCTCACCCATTCTGTACATTCCTTTTGTGAAACTCTCTCCTTAGAAATCACCCTCTAGATTATTGCTACTTTTTCTCCTCCAGTTTCTTAGTTCTGTTCTCTAAATTCAGCAAGATTATTGAGGACAGTTTGTGTCATTATGCTTTGTTTTATTACAGTTTGAAATCACTCTCTAAAATCTGGAGCAATCAGAGGATTCATCCTGTTTATTTGCTTTCCATCAAAGTTAATTTCCCAGGGCTTCAAGTTCTCCAAAATTTGAAAACTGTCTCATATATTTGGTTGACTATTTATTTAAGATTGGAAGCTAAATTTAGTTTCTGTTAAATTATTTTACTGGAAGGCACATGTTAAAATGTTAGGAGTCGGGCCGGAGGGTTAGCTCAGTGGTTCTAGCGCCTGCCTTGCAAGCGCAAGGACCTGAGTTCGATCCCCAGTAACCACATATAATGCTGGGCGTGGAGACTCACACCCACCAACAATCAACACCGCATACCACAATGCCGGACGTGGTGGCTCACGCCTGTCATCCCAGCACTCGGGAGGCAGAGACAGGAGGATTGCTGAGTTTGAGGCTTGCCTGGGCTACATAGTGAGCTGAGGGCCAGCCTGAACTACAAAGTGAGACCCTGTCTCCAAAAAGCAAAAAAAAAAAAAAAAAAAAAAGTTAGGAGTCAAGCCTCAAGTATAATGCTTGGTAACATTATTAAATATTGACATATAACTCTCAAAATATTTGATTTATCTTTCCATCTCATATTCATTAGAACTCATCTTCTTCACATGAAATAATGGTTAATAAAATATTGAATAAATGAATGATGTATGAATGGATACACTGTCATTAGCAAGGTCAGTCTTCTTAATGAAAGGGAAGTCTAGGACAAAATCATGATTGGAGTAAGGATCAAGGAAAGAAGCATGATTTTGGAAATATCTATCTATCTATATATCATCAATAGAAGCTGAATGTTAAGATGCTCAAAGAGACATTTGTCCAATTACAGTAATAGATGTCAACATTCATTTAAAAGTAATCACTTTATGGGCTGGGGATTTAGTTCATGTGGTACTATGTTTATCTTGGAAGCACAAAGTGCTGAGTTTGATCTCCAGTACAGCAATCAATCAATCAATCAATGTAATCACTTTAAAATCTACTTGATAGCATTAAGAATATATTCTGTTAGGGGCCAGGGGATTGTAGGGGCAGGGGAATAGAAAAAAATGAGAATTAAATTGTGTCATATACTAGTATAAATTCTCAATGTCAATTGTGAACATAATGTGTATATAACACGTACTAATAACATCAATTAAAAATATATTCTAAATTAAAAAAAATAAATTCTAAAATTTTTCTAGAAATAAATTTTACTTCTTAGAGGAGAATCAAACTTATATACCTTGTCTTGCCTTTGTCAATATTAGAAACAAAGTCACAGTGTTTCCCTAAAACGTTTATACTTTAATAAGGTTTTATATAACTCAATTAATACCATTTAACAATGCCACATTTTAAAACCTGCTATATATTCTGTACAATCACCCAGGCTTTGAGTTATTGAAATTGACCTGAATCACCGTGACATTCAGAACTGGGGCAGGTTCTGCGTGAAACACTAAATTCAACACAGCCGATAGGAATAGTACCTCCCGGTCCGTCACACGCTCCTCACGAGTAGCTATTAGTAGGGACCTCTGGCTCAGCTTAACTCCAAGTCAAGAAATCATTTGCTTCATGATGTGCTGTGATGGGATATGAGAGAATCGATTTTCATTTTTGAGCAAATGGAATAAACCTGCACCCGCAGATGACACTGGGTCACAACCTCATCCCGGCAATGCCGAGCAAGCCGCAGATGTTACTACCTTTATCATTTCTGAATGTGATTGCTGTAATTCCCTGAGTCTACACACCTGAAAATGCTCATCCAGTGACTTTGACTTGTGCAGGACAGACCTGGCCAGTGCTGATCCTGCTTCATGTTGAACTTCATGTTGAACTCCAGAGGCTTTGGCTCTGGGTCCATCGTGCCTGACTTCCCCCTCACAGAGGAGCGAGGGGACTTGTGAGGATGTGACAGAAACATCTATGAACTCAAGTGACACGGTTCAACGGCACAGCTTAGCTTTTAACTGCACACTTAGAATATATCAGATAGTCAGGTATAGAGCACGTAGCAATAGAGACAATGTTCTGCTTAATTCCATAACTGTATTGATCCCATCAGGCATTTTTTATGGCTGTGTTCTTCACACTTGAAATGTTAATAAAACATGGTCACTGGTACCAGTGAAAAAATGTCATGTTTATATGATGGAGTAAAATCAAACTTAATCTTCTCAAAAGCATGGGTACTTGCACATTTACCATTCATGACATTTATTATTTCAGCACTTTAAATGATAAGATTTTAAAAGAATGCATATTCCATCAATAGCAAGAGATATATATTTTCATTTATATCTCACAACTTTTAAAATAAATTAAATTTATTGTTACATTTTAGGAATACATTATGATCAATTTCCTCATTGACAACTTGTATCTATACATAATGCATCTTGTTTGTCTCATATTTTTGACATTATAGTGTATAACAAAGTTCTTTTGTCCCAAGAAATATATCTCAGATAAAAGTCATAAGCTTTACATTTGAATGAAAAATATTTTTATGTTTTTCTCATAGTTATAAAAACCTAGACAGAAGCCATGTTCAAATGGTAAGACTGCCCAAGGAAAGTAGGCCCTCACTATCATTATTATAAATAAAACACTTCTTTTCCTGAAACAGAGAGAGTATTAAAATGCTATGAAAGACTATGGAAGGGGATGAAATACTCATCGTGTCCTCTGTAGCTTTCACCTTTTTATATATCGTGAGTTTGGAGATTATTGATTACATAGCCAGGTCTGTGAGGAGAGAATTACAGTACAGGGAGTAGGCCAGAGTAGGAAATATATCAGATGGAGGGAGGAGGCGGGGCCAGGGCAGACTTCCGGGATTAATATAGTTCTCTTCAGAACGTTACTAGAGAATTTGGCTATTCACTTGAGGTTGATCTAAGTCTATGTGCAAGCAGAGAGCGAAGAACCTGTGGACATGTATTGTGAGGCTGAATAACTTTCAGATGGGCACTTCGCCAGAGCTTTCCAGCCCAGGCTCTGGTTTGACAGAAGACAGAACCCAGCCCCGTGTGCCACAGCTGGTGTGTGTGAGGCAGAGTGGGTGCTGTAGGCCACGCGAGCTGTGAGTGACCATGGAAACAGAGCCGTTCAACGGAGCCAATGTGATGGTCATTAGCAGAGCCCTCCAGCTCACCGGGAAGCAAGTAATTGCTACTAGTTGATGACAACTAATCCCGGGCTCCTTTTGACTTGTAATTAAAATTGGCTCGGTTATCTGGGGAGTAATTCCTGAAGGATAAATCATTTTATTAGCTGATGGTGAAAGAACCTGGAGAAGATTGAACTAAAAACTATTCCTATAAATTTTTAATAGAGAAGTCTACTGATGTTATAGACTATTACAGTATGGGCATTGGGATGTAGCTTTGTTAATGTCACAGAAGCAACAAAACGAATCAATCCAGAGTTGTGAAATAATTGAACAGAATAGAAGATAAAACAACTCCAGGAACCCACAGCTATGTTACCTATGATGTATATATTACATGCCATTGTATACCATATAGTATAAGTTAAATTATATACATGATATATATTATAAGTATATAATGGAATAAAGGACAGATAATAGAAAACAAGAAGAGAAAGAGCACTCTAACCCAGTGCAGATAATCTAAAAGTGCCCCTTCACTTAGCACAATAGTCTTACATGTTTTCTATGCCCTTTGGCCTATTAGTGTGGTTTTCTCTCTGCACTATGCATGTGAAATTAAAGCTTATAAGGTCTTCTAAGACATATAAATTAATGTGAGGCTGGAAAATTAAAAGGAAAGTGCAGGGAGAGGGGAAAGAAGGGAGTTCCAATGTGATTTGAGAATTTACCAACATCCGGCAGTGAATGCAGTCATTACATGCTGAGAACAGGAGCTCATCAAAGTGGTAAAGTGTGGCTTTGACATTTCTCTGTAGTATAAATTAGTCCAAATTCCCATTTTGCTCTGATACAACTGAGGCTCTATGACATTACCCGTATGGCTCCATAGCATTTCCAGGAAATGCTGCGCTCATCATCAGAGCCCAGATTTGTCTGACGAGTTCTGAGGGAGCCGAACATTCCCGAGGAGTCAGACCTTAACCCTTCAGCTGGGCAGGTCCTGAATTCAGCTTCTCTTCCCAGCCTGCTATGCTGTACTGTACTGACTCACAAGAAGGCAGGTGAGGTGCTGTTAACATATCACAGCACATTCCAATTCTTTGCAAAGTATAAGCAGTGAATTTAGGTCATAGTAAGAAATAGTTTTGAGAACTAGAGTGTCTAAGCCCTGTTCAGACGTGAGTGTTGTTCTATCTGTGTATAAATGAGGCAAACAGCTTCCAAATGCATTACTGAGTCTTCTAAACTACAGAAAGGATTTGTTAAGTGTATAGTAACTAAACTTTAGCAGTTAGATGCTAAATACTCTCATTCCTTGGTTTATGAACTTAATTTGATGTAGGATTCAGGACAAGCTCGCCAGGTTCGTGCTCATATGGGAAAGATGGCAGCAGTAGTGATGGTCACCTGATACAGTGTTTGAAAACAAAACAAAAAATAAATTACCAAATGCTTCTGTTTGTCAGTCAAATTTTTCTCAAACAGAAGCATTCCTGAACCGAGTCACCACTGTATTAATCTTTATCACAGTCATAGAATATAAACAAATTTTCCCATTCATTTTCTTAATTATTTACTTAAAACATTAGCAAAACAATACATGAGGGAGGTTGGTGAATTTAACCAATTAGAAAATTTTAATTAATAAGTATAAAATTGCTTAATTTTAATACTTAAAGTCAAGCTCAAATGAAAGGGTAACTGGGTGGGGGGAGGGAAAGCAAAGAAGGGAAAGAAAAATTTGATGTTAAAAAGGAAAAAAAAAATCCCAGAAATACAGCTTATGTATACAAAGCAGTGGGGGGGGGG
>PVIC010003877.1:19796-66133 GCA_004025085.1 Thryonomys swinderianus | reverse complement strand
TGAAAGGATCAGAGGTGATAAAGATCACAGTGACCCTCTGTGTACTGGAGACCTGTTGTTTCTAGGAGCTACTCTGTCCAGGAAGCTAGAGACAGCACAGTAAGAGGAATCAAGGTTGTAACACCAGCCCTAGATTATAACCCAGTGAAGTCCCGGGAGTGTTTCTGGTCTAAGTGCATCGGGAGGGTGGAAAAGCTCAAGTCTAATGGTTATGATAGTACAAGATACATCTGCTGAGTTAGAGTTCAGCATTTTCAAATGCATCTACTTCATTCTTCCTTTTCAGTACATCTAGGCCACAAGCCTATTGGTTTGTACCAACCACAGCTGGGGTACCTCTTTCTCCTTCTACTTGCTAGACTCCACACTAATAATCTTTGAAAACACTGCACATACACACCCAGAATTGTACTTTCAGTAATTTACTAGACCTGTCTTAATCTGGTCAAGTTGACATATTATATTAGCTGTCATGTTTCTTAGTGTATGTATTCCTCATTCTGCATCTGTCCCTAATAATTTTTTTGTTATCCAGTTTTTTACCCATTTTTTTTTTCAGTGAGAGCCTGTGATGTTATAGCAAGGTCAAGGAGAAAGAAAATATATTCTGTTTATATTGAAATGCATTATTTTGTCTGTGTCCTTGAGGAGCTGAGACCTTTACAAGTGTTTCTGGGGTGGAATTGTTTGCATGTTTCCCCTCACTGCTTCATAATCAATATTACAGGTGAAGTTTTCCTAGACTAGTCCCTGAAAGCCTTAACTTTTATTAACTTTTTCTGAGAGGAGAGCCAAGATGAGAGAGCTGGAGAGTGCAGGAGTTGGACTGCCTTTCCTTCAGTGGCGATAGGCTTTGCAAAGCTTATATTCTTTTTATAGAAAATGCCATAGAAATATTTAAAAATTATTATCCTGTCCTCCAGCCCTTATCATACCAGAAATCCAGGCCCGAGTGTTTCTGGACTATTTCCTCTTGCCCTTGGACGGTGTGGTGGGCTCAATCAAGCACAAATCTGGGGCACAGGTAAGTTTCTTACCTTTATAATGGCTTATACTTAGTGTCCACTAATTCTTCAAAGTCACTAGCTAATTGCTCAAGTCACCACTTATATGCTGGGCAACTTCTGTCCATAGCAGCTTATGCTAAAGCAATCTTGCTATCACTTTTGCTCCTGTATTACAAAGTGTGAGATGAGAGTTTTGTGTATGACTTCAGCTCTCTGATAGAGCCAAGAAAATTCCATTCCTTGATGTGAAATTTTTCTAGTTTTTCTTTTCTCTTTGAAGAACATGAATGAAAGCAAATGTTTATATTTTGGAGCTTAAATTGAATGCCCAAAGTGATAGTTTTCTAATATTTCTGCATTAAATATTTTCTTTCAAAATAAATGTTTTCAAAGAAGAGCATATTCTATTTTATATGAAAAGCAATTTTCAGTTTGATGTAAATTAGAAAACAATTTTAGTAATACAATTTGACAGAAGCCTCATTTAAATCAATTATGTTTTAAAAATTTTTTCAGTGTACAAAGTGAATAAATGAAATAACTCACTTATAATTATACAAGTTACTTTAAAATAAACATAATCAATTTATATCCAGATCCAGAGTTTTTTTTTTATTTTTTTTTTAGGCAGGGTCTCGCTTTGTAGTTCAGGCTGGCTCTGAGCTCACTATGCAGCCCAGGCAAGCCTCGAACTCAGGAATCCTCCTGTCTCTGCCTCCTGAGTGCTGGAATTACAGGAGTGAGCCACCACGCCCAGCACTCAGATCCAGAGTTTTTATACTTTATCCTTTATACAAGGGATTAGATCTTCTTCATGATGTAGTGTATTATAAAGTTTAGATTATCTTCAAATGCCAGAAGATAGGAAAAGTCTCAAGGACTCTCAAACATGCATACACCTGCACATAGACTAGTATCAAATGACAAAACCAAATTAAAAGTCTCCAATAAACAGAAATGGAAAGGAGGAAAATCAGAATATGACAGAATATATGTCAAAATCAGAATGTATATCAGAATATATGTTTAAAATTATCTGTCAGTATTGTCTAATTGTGAGTGTTTTCAAATGAATGTAATAAGAGAAATCAGGTGAGGTTATATGGTCACTATTAACACAACTGTTCTTTAAACTTAATCTATTCAAATATATTGGTTTATTTGAAAATAAATTAAATAATTTCCCTTAAGTTATGAGTATCTACTTATAGAAGGCCTAAGTTGCTACTAATTTAATTATTCATTTAATAAACAGTTATCCCAGGAGATGGAGATAGCAAGAGCACACATTCAAGCTGAGCCTGAGCAACTTTGGAATTCATTACACCAGACTCCAAATTTTAAAGTAAATAAATACATCAATCAATCAATCAATAGCAGTTCTTGAAGAAATATCCTTGGGAATCTTGCAATTTTGAAAGTGACACATTTTATTGCAAAACATATTTTTACTCTACTTAACCCCTAGTTCTTTAAAGTTTGTAGCAAGCTATAAAATATTAGAACTATAGTATTTGACTTTCCTGCTTTACCTGAGACTTAGGAGAAAGTTAATACATCTATTCAGGTGCTTCATCTGTAAAAGCAGAAGATTGAGTAGATGTGATAGTTATTTTTCTTTCATTGCTGAGACAAAATATCCAACACCCAAAATTAAAGGTGGAAAGGTTTATTTGGCTCACAGTTCATGGAGGTTCAGTCCATAATTAGTCTTCTCCAAGGAGGGGGGCTGGCAGAAGGGCAGCAAAAATAACAACAGACTCAGCAGTTTCTTCCAGCCCTCTTTATCTTATTCAGACTAGTTAGGGTGGGCAGCATTCACTCTTCATCCTACTGCCTTTGGTTCTAGCCTTGCACCATGAATCAAGCATACACTCTAGGTCTGGCCACCTCAGAAATAACCTGACCTTGTTCACTTGGGGGTTTAAGGATTCATTTAACACAAGTCACAAGATTAGATTAAAAATGGAAATTCTCACTGGAATAAATGTGATTTATATGGTTAATCAACTGCAAATAGATTGATATACTAAAAATTATTTTGTGTTCTTCTTTTTATTTCAGAAAAGTCAGTGTCTTCTACCATATTTATAATAATAACACTCCTGGGCAAAGAAAGTGTTCTAAGAAAAGACCTAAGATCTGTTTCAGTTCTAAGACCTAATATCTGCGAGTCAATATTATGAAGACTCAGACCCAAGAATTTTTAGTCAGGAAAGAGGGAATGTTTCCATGTGTAATATTAGCTAATACAAGAGATTATATTCCATCATATTCATTATATTCAAAGACAAATTCCAATACTAACTTAAATTTTGTTATCTCATACATTTCATGTTTAGTCATAGGTTAAAAGTATTACCTGATTTAAAGAAATATTTATATTGAGAAAAATTAGCTTTCCTTCACTGATTTCTTTTAAAAAATACTTTAGTTTGCAGGTCTGAAAGTCTATCATGGAAGCTACTAAAAATTTCTGCAGCCAAAGTTCAATTTACTGTTTTTTATTTAGTTTTGGGTTTTTCACTCATACTAAAGAACTCTAGTATGTTAAAAAAGCAATTTCTAAGCAAGGTTAGAATTGTTAAGTATCTTAACAATCTTCAAATAGTTTTTCTCTATAAGAAACTCACATTTGATATCCAGAAACTTCCTGATTAAGAGATTCAAAGGCTGAAAAGCCAGTTACTTAACAGAAACAATTTCAGAAAAAATGATGTATCCCTCCTTTGTCCAAAGGAAAAAAGTTAATAAGATTTTATAAGTCCCTAAGGCACTGACTGTGGCATTTCTTTTTTCAGACTTAAGAAAACAAGATTCTGTGCTTTATTTAAAAAAAAAAATTCCAATTGAATTGCAGTGTTGGTCCCAAAGTTAATGATGTAGTAAAATCAAAATAATTTCTAGCCGGGCGTGGTGGCTCATCCCTGTAATCCCAGCACTCGGGAGGCAGAGACAGGAGGATTGCTGAGTTCGAAGCTTGCCTAGGCTAGATAGTGAGCTCAGAACCAGCCCGAACTACAAAGCGAGACCCTGTGTCTAAAAAACAAACAAACAAAAAATTTCTAAATAGACAAATAAGAAAAGGTTTCCGGATTAAAAGTTGTTTTTATTTTGAAGCATTGTTTAATCTGAGACTAACGTTTCTCTCCTTTCCTGTCCTCTCCCTCCTCTCCCTCTCACATGAAGACAAAGGATAATACAAACACACAAACAACTCTAGATACGTGCTTACTGGTGAGAGAAAAACGATCCTCTCCCTCTTTCCAAATCAGCCCTTCTTCATCAGGAAAACATATACTCACATTTCCTTGCCTCTATCTACTCCCTTTCTTATCCTTTCACCTCAAGGAAGTGGAACATTTTATGGACTGAACTTCTACCTCTCCAGAAAGATACAGTGAAGTCCTTCTTCATAGCTCTTCAGCTTTTCTTTTCCTTATTTGAAAACAGAGCTCAAGATGAAATCATTAGAGCTCATAATATTTTGTGAAGTCGGGTACTAATAATCACCCCAAGAGTTTTCTCAGTGTGTGGAAGATACACCCACAGTCGCTCTACTAATCCCCGAGACAGGAGTCTAAATGCTTTCACCACAGCATCCTGGGCAAGGGTTTGACCGAGTGTCTGAGACAGATGAAACAAACGTGCTTCACAGAAGCTGTACAGAGATTTGTTTCCTTCTGAGAGAAGAAGAGACAAAGACATCGTAGAATATTGCATGAGCCAATGTCCTCAGGTTCATGAAAGCTTCTTGGGTACAATCTCATTGTGGCAATCCCTACTTACACCACAGCCAGGCTCCCCAGAGATCCCTGCGCCAAGCCCTGAAGAGCGTCCTGTGCCCAAAGGGAGAGGAACTGAACTGCTTGCACTTTCACACTTTTCCTCCTTGTCTTGGAGTATTGCATTTTGATGGACTCTACAGTTACTCTCTGAATTACTGACAAGAAAAAGAAGGGGCCAAACCTGGGCCTCACCACTGAGGACCAGGCTTACAATGGTATTCTACCCCTGAGGGTACGGAAGCCCGAAGGGAAAATGGTAACGGGACAAGACAAGCACAGATTCCACGGCCACTTCCACCCACCCCCACCCCCATGCCCAAAAGGCCCGAGAAACCTCTCTAAGTAGACAACGATGAAGTATTCACCTCAACAGGTTTGACAAGAAGTTAAATTGCTGCTATTAACATAATTATGGACATCTTTCTCCTACAAATACGAAATAAATAAATTAATTAAATAAATTAAGTAAATAAATTTACTTTTGTTCTAAACCCTCAAGTTTTTGGTGCTTCACTCTGGTGATGGTGGGATCCTGATAAATTCAATGATAGAGATTTAACTGTGGGTGGGATTACAAATTCTCCAACATTGGGAGTGGTGCTTCATATCCTTTTGTGCTATTATTACACCATGTATTTTACCGAGGAGATATACACTGCTTCCTACAACTGGAGATTATGGGCCGTTCGGAATTGAGGCCCTTTTCACCACGTGTATGGTTAATGATGCCACGTTTTGAGAAGCCCTTTCAATATGTGTCTAACTGGACCTCCATCTACTCATGGATTTTCTAGGAATGTCTTATAACTGTTGAGTTATTATTCACTTTTCTAAGTAGACATTAACTACCAGAAAGTTAAAATGCACCAATCTAAAATAATTAAAATTAATTAGCAACAAAACTGAACTGTGTTGGAAGAATATACATAGTTATATAGGATTCTGATTTCCAGATCTCTCTCTCTCTCTCCATTGAGCTACATCTTCAGTATGTCTTTCTCAACAATACAATTAGAATAATTGTTATATTTGTCATGTATTTTGAAACACTGAAATATATTCCCCTTATGTAACTGCATATTTTTACCCACTGATATGTCCTTTTGTGTTTCTATCCCTACACTCTTCAGTTTCTGATAATCATTATTTTTATCTATATTTCTGTGAGTACTACGCTTTTTTTTAATCTCCTTGAATGCTTGAAAGTACAGTGATATCTTGGTACTCAGTCTGTCATCCACCATTGACCCACTTTTCTCTTCCTTCATCAGAGTGTAAGTTTTCTTTTGAGCTGAATACTTCATAGACAAATGACAACTTGATCCTAAGAATCTTCATTGATTTCACACATAACTGATCAATCCAGGGAAGAGATAGATCTGTTCATGCTGAGATCCAATACTCCTTTTTTTTTTCCTCAGACAGGACCACATAGCCAAAGCCACTACACACTGTTACAGAAGCCTCTCTCTTCATGTGTTATATGGGGAAGACATAAAATAGAAATGAAATATGTATAAACATATCTATATAAAGGAAGAGAAAGTAATATCAGGTTATAGGAACCATGAAAGAAAGAAAGGGTGGTGGAGAGGAAGAAGAAAAAGAAGAGAAAGAAGGGAGATGGGGAATAGGACTGTCACTTTTTTTTTTTTTTTTTTGAGACAAGGTCTTGCTTTGTAGTTCAGGCTGACCCTGAGCTCACTATGTAGCCTGGGTAAGCCTCAAACTCAGCAATCCTCCTGTCTCTGCCTCCCAAGTGCTGAGATTACAGGCGTGAGCCACCATGCCCAGCGCTGTGGTATGTGGTGCTGATTGCTGGTTGATTGCTGGTGGGCATGAGTCTCCACGTCCAGCATTGTGTGTAGTTTCCGGGGATAGAACTCAGGACCTTGTGCTTGCGAGGCAGGCGCCAGAACCACTGAGCAAACCCTCTGGCCCAGGGCTGTCACTTTTAATTCTTCTTAGCTCCTGCTTGCCAGCAAGGTAAGGGTTTATAAAAAGTAATAATCAAAAATGTTTCTAAATTGAATTTTCTTCTCACACCTGTCAAATCTCCCCTCTGTGGCTTATTATCCAGAGGAGATCAGGCCTGATCCGGGTAGGGTGGCTGCAGACTGGGATTTATTATCCAAGGATCTTCAAAAGTCACCACTTGATTTCTCCATCATTGATCATCTAGAGTTCAGTCTTCACCGCGCTGACTGTATCACTCAAGAACCGAACGTTTCTGTCACTATCCACTGACAAAAATCACCAATGTATTTCCACTCCTCTACACACACCCAAATTGAACATTGATGTAGGAATGTTATCAGGAAACATTTTTAAATATAAAAAAGATTATAATTGAGCAGTAAAGTAATTTTTAGAAAAACACACAAGAAAGGTAAGTAATGATACGTTTGGTCAAATTAATATTTCATAGAAATGTGCTGTGAGTGGACAAGCCTGGAATGGGCACCACCACTGCCAGTGACCCTCTCTTCCAGAAGTCAGGGATTCCCTTTACTCTGTACCGCTCAGAGCTTTCCTTGCTGTCTTTGTTTGCACGTCTCTACCCCTTGCTATGCATTAGGTTCTCAGGCTTCAACAGCTTTACTTCTTATCCAAACTGTCCCCACTGTAGGTATCTCCATAATGGCCAGATTTTTTCAGATCGCTCCAGGCAGTGACTCCCACTGCTGACAGGCTGTGCATCCCTCCTTTCTGCTAGGTGGATATTAGAAAGCGATCGATCTTTCACTCAGCTGGGTCGTGGAAAGTAAAATGTCAGCAACTAAACATGACGTGGTATGCTAGCTCTGTCTGCAATACTTATTATGTTTTCTATACTGCTAAAATATTATGAAATTATTCTTCATCCAGTGACCGGGTTTAATCTAGAGATTAATCTAGAGATAGATCTTTGCTTAAGCTACCTGCAGTCTACCAGAAACTATGGTAAATTATAACTCAAAACTGTATATAACTCTCCAATTCTGTGACAACCAACCTAATTAAATCACTGTAAGAGTTTCCAAATTTCCAACTGGTCTTTCCTTCACTACTATTTACCTTAGAAAATAATTTTTCCCCATACTACTGTCTACCAGATATTAAAAAAGAAAACTCTAAATCCCTAAGTTTTTCTATTCTATGGTTAGAGTAAAATCTAAATTCTGTACTACTATCCAGGAGGACTTCTATAATTAAATTCATTACCTAGGTGCTTGCCAAAACCATTCTCTTTTGCTTCCTTTATCAATTCTTGGGCTAAAAATACTCTTTCTCCTTAACAAATCATACTTGTTAACATATCTAACTCATTTTAGTGCTTATTTACTTATAGCATATTTTTACATCTAATCATTATTAACTTTCCTGTGTGTTTTGCTCTTAAAGAAAACTCTACTGGTATCTTATATACATATCTTGTTTAAAACATTAATATTTAATGATAGCATTCATACATTACTGTCTAGTTTGTGTATATAAGGAAGAATAAATTTTAAAATATTTTCATCTTCTGATAGTGGATAACAAATTTACTCAATATAATTTATGGAATGGTCCATCATTTTTCTATTGAATTTTTATACATCAATACTTCATATGTAACAACTACTTCAAAATCTATATTGTAACATGCAAGAGTATTTTGAGTACTAAAACATTTAGGTTGTCAAACATTTTCTGTTTTATCCCATGTATATGTAAAATTCAATGAATGTATTTTATTACTTATGTATAATTATATTTAAATTAAACTTAGAAGTCAATTTGAAACACACACACATGCATATACTTTTATAATTTCTGTCCTCTTTTTCTACTGAATATTAAGATGCTATTCTTATTTCTTTTTCTTTCTAAAGTGATAGAAATTTATTCTTGAGAGCCTTCAGAAATTCTCATAGTCTTTGATATTTTCAAATTTTCCTAAAATTTTTCCTAGTTAAAGTTTTTATATTTCCTGTTTTGATATTATATGAGCTTTTATTTCTGAAATATTGATTTTTATTTTCAAACATTTCATATCCACTATTAATTTTTTGTATTTTTTCTTTTTATTGCTCTTTCTACATTCATTCTACTTAAGATGTAATATTTATTTTATTTATCCTTTTGTACATCTGTGTTTCTTCTCTAATTCACAATTTATTCTTCAGATACATTTTTGTATGTACAAAACTTGAAAGCATAATTTATGTCATTATATAAAGTACTATTTGCAAAATGATTCCTTTATCTCCTGTCTCATCAATACTGTATTTTCCATCACATTATAATCAATTTCTGTGCTGTAACATTTCTAATATCAGGTAGTATCTAATCAAGGTTTTCTTTTTTATTGTTGTTGTTATAGTCTTTGAATTTTTCTGTTTTAAATTATTTCTTCAGATGTTATTTTTAAATGGGACTACACTCCAGGTGTCAGCAAATAATAGCAATCCATTCTTAACCAAAATGCTGCCAACACTCTCAGAAGTAACAGTAACCTCAGCAGTCCAGAAGAACCAGGCTGTGGAGTTGGAATAGGAACTTGCCTGGTTAGTGATCCACCCATTTCTCGAACCACTTGCACAGACCCACAAATCTGACTGACTCACGGAATACAGTGTTTTACTAATGTTATGTATTTATGCAATTTGGGGGCCCACATTGATTTTTCCAGGGGATAAAATTACTTTATTCTGATTGTTCTCTGAGAATCTGTTCTGGATACCATCTGCTGTAGATTTAATCAACCACTTTTCCAGGCCAGAAAAACTCCCAATTTCCCCACAATTTCTATTTTACTTGTCAGAATCCTGGGTATTTTGTGCTTAAGCATTGCTGTCCTTTGGAGGAGACCACAGTTTTGCTAATTTAGCAACTGCAAAACAATGAAAATTTCAAAATGAAATTTTTGTTATTATAAAAGTATGATATATGTGGTGTGATAATTAGAATTATTGTTTATCTATACCCTTATCTCTTATAAATAAAGGAATTGTAATTAGTTCTCTACGATGACCCCTACTTGAGTACATTTATCTTACTAGCAAACATATTAAACAATTGATCACGTGTTATTTAACGAATGAATTATTGATAGAAAAAGTTTCAAAGTATCATTTATTTATGTTTATATAATAATACATTTTGCATTTAAATATTTTATTATAGATTCTGTGCAGCTAGTGATCACAATGTCCTCTGGCAAGTAAAACATAAACTAATACATATTATGGATCCGGAAGACACCATGATGAGTATTAACATTTTTTTCTTTTTTTTTTTTTTTTGGAGACAAGTTCTCACTTTGTAGTTCATGTCGGCCCTGAACTCACTATGTAGCCCAGGAAAGCCTCAATCTCACAGCACTCCTCCTGCCTCTGCCTCCTGAGTGCTGGAATTACAGGTGTGGGCCACCACATCTGGCATCACGGTATGTGGTACCAGGGATCGAGCTTGGGACCTTGCACTTGCCAGGCAGATGCTGAAACCACTAAGCTAAATCCCCAGCCCAAGTATGACTATTCTCTCATTAAATATTATATAAATGGTTAAGTAACTATTGTTTATGTTCATGTCTTCTAAGTGGGCTAAGCGGAGTAAAGTGATGTTTCTCATTCAACAAGAAGGAAAAGTAACATCAAATATTTACTGGAAACTTTTCATATGCTAAGTGCACTTTTGATTCAGATAATGTTAACTTTTCAGTGCAAATATTTTGTATCAGGGAGGAGAATCATAAAAAAAAGTTCATTAAAAATAAACGAAACGGGTTGAATCCTGTGTCAATGGAAATATATTTAACTAAAGATAACAGGAATACCTGTCTAGGCAGGACGTTGTTATAAAGACATAACTATCTATAAATATTTAGCTACAATCAGCACCATGGGGAGAAGAGCTGCTTAAATATTTAGAAAGCCATGCATGAGTCAAAAGTTAAATGAAAAAGATGTAAAACTGCACATGATAGTTCCCCAGGCTCTTATCCATTCTATTCTAGAGCACAGTGTTATGATCGTTATGGAACAAAATACTACGCAGATAACTGATGTACACATAAATCCAGGTTTTCAAAATATCAACCACAAACATGTAAAAAAAAATACCTGGGAGCATGTAATAGAATTTGATGCAGAAACACTTTTTGAAAGAAGATTCTTAACAAACTTTAGTAGTATATCTGATTCTATACCATTTGCTTAAAAATAGATAAGTCCTTGAAAGTTTTGAGCTTTAAGAAAGAGGAATTTTACACACACACACACACACACACACACGAGAGAGAGAGAGAGAGAGAGAGAGAGAGAGAGAGAGAATAAGAACTATTCTAATGGAAAAAAATCCCTTGAACATGAAAAACATACATTAGAGTAGAATTGCATATATAAAGGCCTGCTATTCTCGATTCTCTGACTTTAGGATTTACTCGCCTTTTACAGTGTCGAAGTGTGTGGGGATGGGCCAGATGCGCCACGACATCAGACTTCGCCACCGTTTAATGCTCATTCCAAAAGAATGGGACTGTCAGTATTTCTGAGGTTGAAACTGCTCCTTGTTTGAAAGTTAAGAAGATTATAGACTCTGTTCTCAATTCAGAAACTAGAAAGGCTAAAACTAGTTTTATGCACTTAGCTTCTGTTAAAGAGTAACAGTCAAGTAATTCAGTCAGGAAGTAAATTATAATATATCAGTTTGCCAGGGGTCTAGACAGAAGACTTATTTAGGGTAAGAAGGAAAAGAAAGATGAGGGGGTGTAGCGTTGTCCTAGGGGGTTTGGGTAAAGCCCCCCAGCTAACGTTTCATAGGACGCACGTGGGGGTGCCGTGATGGAGAGAAATCTTGTCTGAACAGTACAGACAGTGGAACCAATGAGAGAATGCATCAAATCAGAGATGCTAGTCGCATGTTAACAACATCAGCCCAGTCATTACGGCTGGGGTAAACTGAGGACACGAGGCGGTGCATGGGGACATCCCCGGGGAGGGCTGTTTCTCCAGGAGTGGGTCACACGAACTGTGAAGAGAACATCACACAGGACGCTTTGGGGATATTAAGCAGAGAAGTGTAGATCATATGATTTGCACTTAAGATAGAGTCAGGCTGCCTTGCAGAAGGAGAAGAACCAAGCGGCTCAGAGCGGAAGTAGGATCGTCAGAATGCAGGCCCAGGCTCCGTCCATGCGAGGGGATTGAAGCAGGGGGTGGAGCCTAGGAATAATCGTCAGACTCACAAAGGATTCCAGGGAATAGAAACTAGGACGGGTAATAATAGGGGGGAGAGTAGGAGGCAAAGTCTTGATGAAAAGATACTGTAGCTTCCCAAGTTATCTACTTGATTACACGGTGCAGCCCATTTCTAGTCGGGCTTCATGATTTCAATCGCATTCTGTTTCAGGCAGTGTCATGCTAATACTTTGGTAACAACCTCAATACACTTACGGTAACATACAGCTCAGGAAAACAAAAATATAATAAATGATCTTCTCACTGGTAGATTTACTATACAATGATAACTAATAGCACATATGCTATCATATTATCAGAAGGCTCAAGGAACAAGAACTATAGGGAAGACGGCATCGAGGATTAACTTTCATCATGTGTTTTCAGACTTCTCTTTCTCATGCACATATTTAGGTTTTCACGGAATTTTTACTCAAATATAAATAATGTCTTCTCCAGTTAAAACAAATTCGTTATTTCTGTTTATTTTAACCTTGTTTATTCAGTTAAAGTCACGTTTTTAATTATTATAGGTTTATTCCCAGAAACATTGACTGGCAATGTAACTAGGCATGATCTAAATTTGGGGCAGCAGAAACAGAGCTGGCATCAAAATGCTTTGATTAAATAAGATGACAATGCAAAGGATCAATTGTGCCAGGTTTTATTTTTTTCAACAATGTGAAGTATTACAATATACTAAATTTGTTCCCTTTGGAGATTTGTGCATATATTTATTCTACTTTCAAATAATCTTGTAAATTATATACCAACAAAAATGTGGAAGCTTTCTAATAAAAAATCTGAATGTATAAATAATCTGTATTTCAATGTAATAAATCTTTAGTTATAGACAATTACCCACCATTTCATATAACAGATTTCTTCTATTTTAGTTGATAATAAAGACTTAAAAAGTCAAAGAAAAGAAATGTAAGTATTCAGCATGATTAATGCACATCCTTGAATTCACTAGGAAGTATTTCCTGATGATGTTATGAATATATTATTTTTCTCCTCAAATTGATAGTTATATATTTTTCAGTTTGTTGAAAGCCACATAAATAATTACTAAAAGTTACCACTAGAAGCATTGTTTTTCTTTGATAGCATTAAGAAGTAACTAGTCCCCACTTGCCTTGTTTGTAAAGGAAATAAATAAAAGCAAAGTGGATATTTGCCCCATAATAACACTGATGATGTTTGGTCATCACTATGGCAGATGTAACATGTTTAACAACTGAGCAGTGATGAAGAGAAATGAAAGCTTCTCTGCATGGGAGTCGCAGCCCAAGGGTCTGGTCTGGTTTCTGGGCCCAGCAGCCTCACCTTCCAAACCAACACCAGGCACATGCATTCTCGGATCCCTCCCTCCACAGAGTATGAGCCACGTGAGAAACACGGTGACCACAAGTCCCAGGCTCTTGGGCCACAAGAGCTAAGAGCTGCGGGAAATCTCTTTCCATTATGAAGTATCTGGCTTTGGACATTTTGTTATATCAACAGAAACTGAACTTACTTTCTTACAGTAATTTATTTTAAATTCATGGGGAATTGGTTTTCTATTTAACCCAAAAGATACTTTCTTTGGAATTTACTCCATCCAGTTTACTTGTGCAAATACTGAAACGTGATTTTTGCTACTTTATTCTAATTTACATTAAAGTGTTTTAATTTAAATACATTTATAGAATTTCAGAAAGTCCTAGAGCATTTTAAGCCTTGATTATTAAACTGAAGAATACAGTGCTAGTTTTTAATCTTTATTTTTGAGACAGGGTCTCGCTTTGTAGTTCAGGCCAGCCCTGAGCTCAGTCTGTAGCCCAAGCAAGCCTCGAACTCAGCAATCCTCCTGCCTCTGCCTCCCGAGTGCTGGGATTACAGGCATGAGCCACCATGCCCGGCTCCATGCTAGTTTTACAGGAAAACCTTAAACCACTGGCCTAAGCAGTATTTAGGTATAACTGAGATAGACAAATAGGAAAGATTAAAAAAAAATATTTGTAGTAAAAGCGTAAATTAAAAGTATGAAGTAAGGCTTGAGAAGTAAAAAATGAAGTGTGAGAATGCCAGAATCTTCACTTTAGCTGTTTGCATGAAAAAGTAATAGCGCATTAACAAACTCTTAAGCAATTTGGTGTAATTGCTTTACCAGGGTAACACTCGTATGCCGCTAGGTACACTTGTGTATGAAATAACTGAGATACTGGCATAAGAGAAAAATAATACTTTAAAAGCTGGATTTTATGTGGCAGGGAATATAAATCAAAGAAATTATAGAGCTCAGGTAGTGTTCAGTGTCTTCTTTTGGGAACTACCAGCAGTTATGCAAACACAAAGAAGTCAGTTGAAAAATAGATTAAAATGTACAAATTATGTCTTTACAGTGAAATTAATGATCCCTTCATCCACCACAAAATATAATTTTACAAAGGAAATACCGCATCATAAAAGTTAGCATTTGTGCAACGCAAATGTGCAAAATAAAATGACAACAGCCTTCTCAAATTAGATTATACTCTGGTGAAGTGTCTATGTTTTCAATTGAAGAAGAGTAACATGATTCCACTCTTTTAAGGTACAGTGTGCTGCTAAGTTTATCTATCCGGTGATAAAGAATGATTTTTAGTGGTCTTTAAAATCTTGAACCAAAGCACATTTTACATTTATTATTGTAAGATATCACACCAAAAATATTCATTAAAGGTTTGTAATTATATGGTTGATAATCTATAACACTATAATTGTTAGACAGATTGCTATAATTATATCCAGATAATTTAACTTATGTGGTATTAAGATACATGGGTGCTTTTATAGAATTATGAATCTCAGTGAACTCAGAAGAATAAGACTTGAACCACTATCCTACTTTGAAACTCAAAATTAATTCTAGCAAATGATCACCACGGGAACACATATCTATCATAAAAAGTAAAAGTTTTACAGTCAGATCTTCAGGGATATTAGAATAGTAAATGAGGATATGTCTCTTCTTCATATCAGTGTTTTAAATGCAGAGGACTAAAGAGCCAGATGTAGCTATAATTATTGTAGAATCATTTCAGTGCCAACAGTTTCTTTCCTTCCTTTTGAAAAGCTTTGATCACAGTTCCTTCTTCAAGTTCATGAATCACGTACAAGGATCATAAATTGTACTTTTATGTGGCTCTTTTCTTTCCATTATGGAGGAGACATTTTAAGTCTAACATGTATTTGACTTGAGTAAAGGAGATTCAAATGAAAGGCGAGGACTGTAATACAGAATGTGACTACACTTAGGGCTGCTGTTTGTCTATAACGCTCTGTCTACGAATGTCTAGTACGAGATCACTTCTTTGGTTTAGGGTAAGATTTTCCTGCAAGTAATATGAGGAGTCTGACATGCACTAGATACAGATTCACATTCTAAAAGGTATAAGTACTATGGGTACAGATGCATGTGAAAATGTAGATGTTTCAATGAAAGGAGTGGCTATATACTCATTTAAGGATGCACATTACATCTGAATTGTTTTATTGCTTGTGAGTTATGGCAAAATATCTCTCTGGTAGATATTACGATTATATTCTTAAGGCTTTATTTCTGCTGGGTTCTATTTCTTTTCAAAGGAAACGATAAAGACTTACAAAAACCACATGCAGTCAATGCAACATAATTTTTTTACTGAAACAAGCAAAAAAAATTAAAAACGAGTAACTTTAAAGCAGAGATTCATGTGCATGCATCTCTATATATTTTGTAAATGTTTATTGTCTTAATGAAAAGAAATAGCAACATCTGATCTTAACTTTCTAAAAACCAAAGGAAAAAAAAACAATACTGGCCCCTTATTTTTATAATGGGACATACCAAAGAACAACACTCTAATGCCTGTCTCAATACGCAAGTATGGTTTAAAGTGGTAAGATCCATACAAATTGAAACCACAGTCTTGTTGGCCCTAAAGCCCGTAAGGCATGAACATTCTCTGCCAACTTCAAGTGGCTGACATAATCAAAGTTTTGCATTTGTGAAATGGCAACACAGGAAATATAAATCATATTTTGCAAGAAGTTATTGTCTTTGTCCCTTGCATATCATCTCTGAAAAATCTTGTAACAGTGAAATATAAATAATTCTATGTTCTTAGAAAATGCATACATTATAGAAAAATCTGTTAAGAATTAAATTTATATGTATATCACCTTAAATAGAAAAAAATATTCTTAAGTGACAGATCTTGTCCAATAACATAATTAATTATTTTTCTCTGGTGACCTAAGGACCCTGGACTATCTGACTTGGTGGTATAGTCCCACTAAAATGATCTCTTCTTCTTTTTAAAAAATCTTTATTGGTACATTGTGTATACACATCATTTCATGATCACACTCAATATTGGGAATTTGTATCGGTATATGACAAAATTTAATTCTCATTTTTCCCTACCTATCCTACAACCCTCCACCCCCTAAATACATAAGTTTTGTTTCCCTCCTTTTTTTTTTTTTTTTTTTTTTTTTTGAGAAAGGGTCTCCCTTTGTAATTCAGTCTGGTCCTGAGCTCACTATGTAACCCAGGCAACACTCAACCTCAGCAATCCGCCTGACTCTGCCTCCTGAGTGCTGGGATTACACATGAGCCACCACACCTGGCTGTTTACCTTTTTTATTACCATCACATTTTTTTTCTTTACCCCTCATTACTCACACCTTCATTAAATTTCCCTTTGAATATAAAATGATCTCTTCTGAGTAACTCCCGGTGCATAGAGGACTTTACTTGAACAGTTAACCTATCAAATGGTTATACTTCTCAAATGATGAAAAAATGTAGGACATTAACAAAATGATCTGAGACTTTTATGAATTGTATTGCATTTTATTGTAGCAGAGTTGTATAATATACCATATGTCTTCTGTGTTTGTTTTTATATTCTTGTGTTAATCATCATATTCATAGCACTTTACCAGGCAAAGGTTTTATAATTTAATAATTTCTCATTAGTCAGCTTTATACATCAAGTTGTTTTAGAATTACATGTCAATCAGCATTATACAGTTTGAATTATGTATCTATTGCATACTACTAAATGATTTTTGTGAAATACTTCATTCAACAATTTTAGTATGACTCCAAATGTGTAGCAAAGTTGGTAGAATGGTATAAAAACCTCCAATTACTCTTTACAGTTTTTGATCTAGATTTCTCTCACAATTTAAGGGATGCCTAAAGGGCTGAAGCTATCAATTTGCCTTGGTTTCACTTAATTTGAATGATTCTCCTGGTATACAAAGGCCTTGCTGATTAAAAAAAATCCACAAAACTTCTATAGGAAACTTGGTGTGGGAATGTGATGAGGGGAAGGAATAAATATGATTCTGAAAGAAAATAAAAGAGGATGTATAAAGCAGGGGAGGAGGGGTGGGTGGGTAAGGATATGGGTAAAAATGAGAATTAACTTGTGTCATATACTGGTACAAATTCCCCAATGTTATATGTGATTTTTAGATGTATATAAATTGTACCAATAAAGAATTCAATTAAAAAATCCACAGCAATACTGAAAGGGCAGTGAATGATCCCCATTGCCTGTGGCAAATGGTGACTGTTGAAACAAACCAACAAAACATAGATACGCTGAATGTCTAAACAGAAATGCTAACAAGGTAGACTACTTGGAGCATGAAGGAAATAGGAAACTTGGGAAAGGGCACAGCACGAAGAAGATCCTAAGCATTCACCTGTAGCTAATCTTCAAGTTTAGTGCAAGGTGGAAAAAAGTGTTAAACTATGTTTCTAGACGGTATGGCTAAGGTTTGAGCAACTACATCAAAGAATTTTTGTTTGTTTTTTAAAAAGTTTATCTTAATTGGTACATTGTATATACACAATGTAATCACTCCCAATATTGGGAATTTGTACCAGTATATAACACAATTTAATTCTCATTTTTTCTGTTCCCCTACCTACTCCACCACCCTCCACCCCCTAAATACATAAGCTTTGTTTCCCTTTTTATTATCATCACAATTTTTCTTTACCCCTCATTACTCACTCCATCATATTTCCCTTTGCATATTTTCTACTTCACAATATTTATTATTCCTTCTAGAACTTATTAGCATCTTTCTTTTTTTTTTTTTTGAGAAAGGGTCTCACTTTGAGGTTGAGGCTGACTCTCAACTCACTGTGTAGCCCAACCTATCCTTGAACTCTGGGCAATCCTCCTGTGTCTGCTTCTCCAGTGCTAGGATTACAGGCATAAGCCACCATGCCTGGCATCGTGGTATGTGATACCAAGGATCAAACTTGGGACCTTGCACTTCCCAGGCAAATGCTGGAACCACTAAACTAAATCCCTGCTTCCAAGGAATTTTTAAAAAAATGATATTTGAAAGAGTCTCAGAACAAACCCATACTGACCATAGGGACCAAAATAGTTTTCAGAGACCACATGTGACAAAATTATAGTCTCTATACAAATTATAAAAGTCACTGGAATGATAAATAAAAATGATATCTCATATGATAGGATTTGCCACAATCAATAATTGAGGGGAAGGTTCTGACTATAAGCACTTTGCTTATATCCTGTACCTGAGATTAAGGGCAGATCAGTAGTTAATTGGTCAAAATTAAGATTGTGGTCTCTGTGTAATATAGTCAGTTCTACTTAGAGAATCAAGAGAAAAAATGAGACAAGTGATTTTAAAATTTGAAATTTCCCTGGAAAGTAAATTCCTATAAAGTTCTGACTCTAAAATTTTATTCTAGGACAGTTTGGTTGCTAAAAACATTATCATTGAAAAGCAGACAAGTCCTTTACATCAAGACAAGGTGAAGGATGCCTTGAAGGCATCCTGGGAATCAGCAGAACATCATCTTTCACAGGCAGAAAGTTTCCAAAGTAAAAGACTGGTTTAAGAAGAGAGCGCCCAGGTCCTTTGCTCAAAAATGACTGCCTAAGATATTCGCATCCATGATTCAAGGGAGCCTGGCTCCTGCTTGAGCTGGCAGTAGTCCTTGACATAATTCACGTGATCCTTTTTTAAAATAAACATGTATATGCAAGAGTTGTGTATTCAGGGATGCTTTCACTCACATTTTAGAAGAATGCCTGAGAGGCTAAGGAGTGTGTTCTCAATAGAGCAGTGCGGGAAGCTGACACTGAAGTTTGATGTGCAGTGGAGATCTCAGAAAGGTGGAAGAGCCAGGAACCTGGAATGTTGTAAGCAGTGAGCAAAGCAACCATGAGATAGTACCTTCCGGGTACATGATCTGTAATCATTATGTGTGGGAGGAATAAAGGCTGCCCAGGCTGTTCAGAGTTTATATCTCAAGTGGTAAATCTGGGAATTATGGGATTTGCTCCGGTGGAACTCAGTCTTGCTTTGGTCCACTTCATTTCTAGTTCTGTAATCCTCCCTTTTGGAATGGAAATGTTTGCAATATGCTATTGTATGTTGCAAATATTTAATTTGTTCTTTTATTTCTAGAGGGGATCACAGATAAAACTTTGCTTTGAGCCTCAGAGTAGACTTTGCAATGGATTTTTTTCACCAATACTGGAGCTGTCACACCTTTGACAATGCTTAGAAATGGACTTAAGGGGGCTGGAGATTTAGCTCAATGGTTCCGGTGCCTGCCTCGCAAGCGCAAGGTCCTGAGTTCGATCCTGGTGACCACATACAAGGCTGGGCATGGTGACTCATGCCCACCAGCCATCAATACCACATACCACAGTGCCAGGTGTGGTGGCTCACGCCTGTCGTCCCAGCACTCAGGAGGCAGAGACAGGAGGACTGCTGAGATCCAGGCTTTCCTGGACTACATAGTAAGCTCAGGGCCAGCCTGAACTACAAAGTGAGACCCTGTCTCAAAAAAAAAAAAAAATGGACTTAAGGTATTTTGTGTAAAGAGATGCACACTAATCTTTCCTGGCTAGGGCTGGAATATTATGCTTTAGATGGAAAATTACCTCCAAAAGTCTCATGTGCTCAGGGATAGAGTTTGTGAACATGATTGGGACTTGAAAACTGGGGCTCAGCAGGCATCTGCCCAGTAAGTTGTTGGGAAGTGGAGGCTGATCAAGAAGAGGTAGCTTACTGGGAGAATGAAAATTTGTACTGGTTTCTTGGTATAAAGCTAGAGATGTGGTTATAGCAATAAATTATCTATTTATAAAAATTAGACTACAACTAAGTATGATTTTGCCACGGGTAGCTAAATAAAAAACAGCAGGTAATGCTTATAAGAAAGAAAAGTAAATATCAGAACAATGAAATTTAATAAGAATTGCAAGGCACATTTATATTATAAAAATACCCCATGTTAAAAAATAATTAATGAAAAAATTCTGTTCTCTTACCTAGAGAGGAGGAAAATAAAAAACATTTTATTACATTTAAGAATACCTAAGTGAATAGCAAATAAACAAAAGATATATCATGCAAATATAATGAGCCTTTTCATTTTAAATATGAGAAATATACAGAAAATAAAATTTATGTATATGATGAAACTTAATTTGAATATATGGATAGAGATATACAGATTATATCATATAGATTTCTGTACACCTAAAATAAATATGGCCACCCATGTACTACAAAAGTGGACTATAGACTAATAATAAAACAATATACATTTTATTTTATAAATTATACTATTATATTACCATACTAGTACACATGTGTAGCAATATGTACCAACTGGGGAGATTTTGTTAACAGCAATAGATATGATCATGTTTAATTTTTTAAAATAACAATCACAGGGAAAGGATGGCGTGGATACTAGTTTTTTTTTTTTTTTTTTTTTTTTTTTTTTTTTTTTTTTTTTTTTTTTTTTTTTTTTTTTTTTTTTTGAGACAGGGTCTTGCTTTATAGTTCAGGCTGGCCCTGAGCTCACTATGCAGTCCAGGCAAACCTTGAACTCAGCAGTCCTCCTGTCTCTGCCTCCTGAGTGCTGGGATTATAGGCATGCGCCACCACGTCTGGCAATGTGGTATGTGGTACTGATGGCTGATGGGCGTGAGTCACCACGCCCAGCGCTGTATGTGGTTACTGGGGATCAAACTCAGGACTTTGCATTTGTGAGGCAGGTGCCAGAACCACTGAGCTAAATCTCTGGCCCAGATACTATTATTTCTGAACAGAAATAAGAAATGTAGTGAAGAATCTTGCAGTATATGTAACCCTTCCCCCCAAATTGTTATACCCAAGATATCAGTGACATTAAAATCAAGAAATCATCCATCCCCACAGTGGTGTGGTCTTCACTAAACACATGTTTGGGGAAATACTGGAACATTTCTTGTCTCTACTGTGCTGCTTATACTAACTCACAAGACAGTGTCTTTTGATGCCCAGTGAAGGCCATGTGCTTTTTACCATATGCTTCCATAGAATCTTCCCTCTCATCAGCTTCTAATTCCCAGAATGTTAATTAACTTTACTACTTCAAGTTACTTGTAAATATGTACTAACAACATATTTTTTCTTCTGTCTCTGCCCTATCTGGTAAAGCTTAGCTCTTGTTATATGAAATTCCCAGTAAAGAGTAAAACAGAAAAAGTCTGCAAAAAACCAGACAAATTGGCTACTTAGTCTTTTCCTTTCATTACCCAAATAAATAGCCAATTCTTCTCGAACTTTTACCATTCTTACTACACAGTTTTCACTCTTACGAGCAAAAAATATTAGAATAAAAAAGGAGTAAAGGTTTTCTTCAATTTCACAAACATATTCATGAGTTCACTCATTCTAAAAATTTGAAATATCTGAGAAAATTATCCAAACCAGACAAGGCTTATGTAACTCAAAAGTAGGCATGTGCTCTATTAGTTTTAAGTATCAAGGAAGCCTTCCTGGCCACAAAACTATTTATGTTTTTAAAACTTTCTCCCATCTTCACAAGATTTTGTCTACATAGCATCTCAAGACTCTGCAATGCATTAAAAATCATACAAGATCTTTAGTATACTTTGCAGGGAGAAGAGCTGAGATGAGAAGGACTCAGCAGAACCATTAAAAACGGAGAACAGTATCCGTGTGAACACTAAATTATGCCACAACATTTCTAAGAAGATTCCTAGTTTGCCTCTAACCTTGGAAACACTTCATTGAATTCAGCATGAAGTTTCAAGATATACTTCAGTGTTCCAAAAGCAATCACAAATACATATAGGAAAGAGAGTAATTCATAAGCAGGTCTGTGAGCTATGAAATTTTACATGTAACTAGTTTTCCTATCAAGGACAACTTGACAAATACAGTCAAAATTGTTGGCCAGACACCAGTATCTCCAACCAAAGTGTTCTTTGACTCTCTTAATTAATTCCACTCCTCCAGGGATAGCTGAAGCAATTGAAAACATTTGACACAAGAAACCAGAAAAAATATCACCAAGAGAAATTCACATGCAGGTTCTATGCATATGTTATGTATCATTGGGCAAATAAACACTAACTCATTCCTATAGGAGAAGATGAGGGAACATCTCTGTCAGGGGAATTATTTGTAAAGGTCATTTTGCAGTCATTGGATAATTTGAGTGGAAGACTTTGGGAAAAAATGTACTAATCACAAATGGTTGATTATAAGCATGTCAAGATTGGTTTAGCATGTTCCACTGTCTTGAACTGCCGGCAGTACATGCTTGACTGTCCCATCTGGTGGCTTGTACCACTGATGGTAGAAGTGGTACAGTCATGCATGAAATAGTCCCCATTGGTTCAAACCGCAAGGCAGTGGGGCTAGAATTACAGCCCCAGTATAAACCCGTTTAAAGCGTTTCCGCAGTTGAGTGTGCTGCAGCAGGCCTGTAATCCTAGCACCCTGGGTGGCTGAGGCGGGAGGAGTGCAGGAATTCCATTCTCATCCTGTGCAATTTAGCAAATTAGCAAGACTTGTCTCACAGGAAAAGAAAGGAAAAAGAAAAAAGGTAAACTGGGAGTATAGCTCAGTGTCTTGGGCCTGGGGCTCAGTCCCCTATATGAAAAACAAATGCAGAAAAGAGACATTTCCTCATTTCAATAAGAACTGCTTTTTTTTTTTCTTTAAGAAAAATCCATGAAGCACAACTTTTTACTTCTGATTCATTTAGTGTATCTGAGTGGTGACAAAGTCCTACCCTTTGCATTGTCATCAGACAGACTTTCTACAATTAGGAGACAAAAAAACAGCTATTTAACACTTTCATTACTGTAGACTGCAGTATTCACCAAGGAGGAGGCTAAGGTTTTATTCATTGAGTCATGCACTGCCTTGAAGCTGTACCTGCTGCCACATATTTTTTAAAGAAAGTAATGTATGAAGACTTCCTATGTGAGGAAAGGTATGTATTGTTTTCTTTTGCTTTTCTTTTTCTGTGAGTTTCCATTAGTTGTAAAAAGAAACAGGCAACTATTTTAAGAATAATTGATATAAACCTATAGCATAGGCTCTGAGAATGGAATGTCCATTATTATGTAAACCAAGTGTAGGAAATACTTGATTTTTCTTTCTTGCTCAGCAGCTCTGTTTGTCTAGAAAAGGTGTTACCTCATGCATTTATTTCAAACAGGCAATCTATCTTCTTTTCTAATTAAAGTGGGAGTTGATCTTATCGTCTGAACTAATTACCATTGTTCTTGGGATATGGACCAATTTAGTCCAGCTACCTTGTGGTTTTCTAGTCCCCACTGTTCAACTGTTCGTTACCGTCCAGCTGGACCCAATCCCACACTGCAGAAAGGAACATTTTGCCGAAGATAGACTGTTGGCATAGTGAACTCTGCCTGTGATATGCCCAGTTCACTAAGGAAGCAACCTGGCATCCTTTGGTCAAATACAGCTAAAGGTCATCTTATTGTGGGTAATAAAAATATGGACTACAGAATGATTCTCACTTTACATAGGATTTAACAGTACAGGCACATCAGCATGCACGTCTCTCCAGATACTGGTAGCAATATTGGCAATACACAAAAAATGTCTTCATATATTAGATCATTTCACACACAGACCATTGAAAATGTCAAGTGTTTGCTCTATGTTCAAGCAGCATATGTGTTACCTTGAAAATGTGTTCTGTTTATTTTCTTTCCAGTGTTCCATTTAGATTTCTTTGTTAATAAATACAAGTTATTTCGGGCCAGCTCACCTGCGTTGTCCTTGAATGCATTCTCAGAATTTGGAAATTTATGTGGTAGTTATTTGCCATAAATAAATTACTGATATCTTGTAGTGATTGACATGTTTCAAAACCTACGTGGTGTTTGGACCTGTTTTTGAGACGGTAGCTGAGATCCAGGGCCTTTAAGTGACTCAGGGTTTTGACATTACTTTTGTACACGACACACAGAGAAGAGAATTTAAAACTGACCTGCAAACAGCCTTTGATTGTGATGAATACAGAAGCCTTTCCAGGGCAGTGAGTGCGGGTCTGCTTCCCAGTTTCTCCTGCTCTCGGCACTTTCTGGGTCATCTTTGTCACGTGACTAAACCCTCGTGGCTCCATCAGAACATGTTCTGTGATCCTGCATAAACAAAGAAAAGGGGAAAAAATCTCACCCACATTGTATTTCTTTTCAAATTGAATTTTTTTATATACACATCATGATCACACTCAATATTGAAAATTTGTACCAGTATATGACAGGACTTACTTTTTCCCTTTCCCCTGCTTACATCCCCCAACCCCTATATACATATGCTTTGTTTCCTTTTTTACCATCACATTTTTTCCCCTCGTTACTTACCTCTATTCCCTTTTTAAAATATTTTCTATTGTGTATTATCTGTCATACATTCTAGAACTCACATCTTCAGATTCTTATACCAGAGAATTACTAAATCTTAAGAACATTCTAGGAAGCTCCATGAGATACTTTAATGTGTCTTCTGTGTGGAAATGGGACATTAGACTATATAGATTCAAGTCAGGACATGTGCTATGTCTTCTGGGTGCTCCTTTGGTCCCCCAAACTCCAGCTTTCTAAGAATCTAGAAGAAAGACACAAGGAATGTTAGTGATAACCAACACCCTTAACAATCAAATCAGTAGCAGGAGTAGTTCTTATTATTGTTGATGGTTGGTAACACATGCATAAATAATTATAATATTAATTTTGAACATTTTTAAATGGAGTCCAACTATTTTCAGAATGTGTGCATGGGACTGAAATTGTGCACACCTTACTAGGCTTATATTCCTTTTGTACCAGGGAAAATTACCTTCCCCTAGACAAATATGGAAAAACCACATGAAATATGTAATACATATTTTCATACAATTCTACAAAATAATATTCTATATTTTTGTCATTAATGTTGGCACTAACCAGAATTAGGATTATACCAGGTCTCTGGCTCCTGTACTGAAATTAATGCAAAAATAATTATTTTGGAAGTGATGCTCTAATTGAATCAAGAATTCTGCCTAGCCCCGAGTGCTACACTTTCTTCTAATTTATATAACTTACAAAGTAAATATTTTACTTCATTTCATCATTTAAAAAATCCTTCAAGGAGAATATAGTTTTCAACAGGGCATATTTTCTGAGACTACTGAGAGAGGTTATATTTGTGTATTCTCATCCATGTACAAAAATGTAATTAGTTCTATTGAATGAAACAATTATCTATTTCTCTCACTTGCATTTTTCAGCTTAATTCCAAAATGAATAGTGATGAGGACTATTTTATCTTTATTCAGTGACCTATCTAAAATTAAATTACTGTCAGTATAGTTACAGTTTAATTAACAGGAAAAAACACTTCTTATCCATGTGCTATGTGTGAGGGCAGAACACATAATAAAGGGGAGGAGCTCATCAGTAAAGGAAGCAGATTAGGCAGGAGTTCGTCACAGAGGGACACTCTGAGCGAAGCTTCAGTAAGCTATTTTAGGTCTGCGTTTAGCACAGTAGCATTGACAGTACTGTTACAAATAAAATTGTGCGGTGCTTACCATTTTCTTACCGGTTTTATAGGTATGATTTATGTTCACTCTCGATGAGAAATGAATTGGTACAGATTAACCACAAGGTTCACAGGGCAAAATTTTGGCTCTTTCTTGTGTTTTTAATGTTTTTGTTTTGTTTTACTTTGGCTGTAAAAGAGACTATGGAGAGTCACCTGTAAAGCTGTAAGCCCCCTAAGCTCTTCAAAGTAGGTACTTTTTCTGAGTAGAGAATGAATATTTAAAAGGTGAAATTTGTCTTCACATATACATTGTCAATGTCAATGCCATTTGACATTGGATGGAGATTGGTTAAACTACTGTCATGGTTACAATCTGAAGTATCTCCCTAAAGTCTCATGTGTTCAGAGGTGAGATTTTTGGAAGGTGAGCGGATCATGGATGTGATATGTTCATCACTGGATCAATCTACCAATTAGTTCATAGTGGAAATGCTGGCTCGAGGTGCAACATTTTCAGAAAAGGTGCTCCCTGGAGACATAACTCCAACTGTTAGTTTTCCTGTCTACTTCTTCACTGCTACACAACGAACAGTGTTCCTACGCCTTCCTTCCACCATATTGTTCCTGCATAGGAGCCACCAGTGGTGTGCTAAGCCTTCTGAAACACTGGGAAAAAGTAAACCTCTCCTCTTATAAACTCCGGGTGTTGAGCCTCTGTCCCAGAAATGGAAAAGTGACTCAAAGTGGATCGTGAGAGGGTATTTAAAGATGTATGAACATGTAAGATAGAGATTCCTTGCAGGGCTATGAGGACAGCCTGGTGACTAATATTGGGCTACGATAATATTGATCAGAATTCAAAAGCCCAACATTTTCATAAAAAAGTAAACACTGAAGGCCACACCACGAGTTTTCAGCTGGGAATGAGGTCTTTTTTGGGAAAGGGACTTTGGATTCATGTTTGCTAAAGTACAGAAAAAAAATTACCTATGTTTTGTCCATGTTCTTTGTCTTTGTGCGAGTCTGTGTTTAAATGTAGTGGACTAACTGATCTGACAGGACAAATGCAAAGGTTTTCCAATATGAAGGGTATGATATGGCTACAATTGGCTGCTTTTGTAGAGACATACAGTGAGATTTACAAGCAGAGCTGAATGATGTGAAGATTCTGTAATCTGAACAGAAAGAAAAAGTGTATAAACACAGAGCCAAGAAGAGATATCAGTGTCAAGGAAAAGAAGCCGAAGGCTTTGTACGAGAACAAGAGCAAAGAGCCCCTGAGTGCATCCTGGAAATGACAAGAACCTCGGGACCTCACGTGAGGGTGTAAAAAGCCATCTTCCTTTGAAGTATTCTGCTTGAGAATGGGGCTTCACTGTTCTCGTCAACCTAAGGTTCCTAGAAAAGTGTTTCTCTGAGGTTAGCCGCCCAGTTACTCAGAGAACCCGGCAGCCGTAGTCCATAGTGGGGTCAGTTACTGCCCAGACTGGCAGCAGGTCTTACCGTCATCCAAGCTGTGCTGGAATGTAACATTCAGTGGTGCTGGAGTCACGCAGGCCCTCGCCTGGATTTCAGTGGAAGACCTGAGGCTGGACTGTGGGCCTTGGAGGCGGGAGTGTGAGCAGCTTTCCAAGTGAAATGGAAAGTGCAATGGAGATCCCAGAAATCTAGAAAATCAATGTTTTCCTGCATGGCTTTCAGTCTTCCTTTGCTCTAATTTCTATTCTTTCCTCCATTTCTCCCTTTGGGAATAGCAATGTTAACTCTGGGCCATTATATGTTGGAAGCATTTAACTCTTTTATTTTTATTGAGGCTCAAAGATAAGAGTTAAGGAGATGGACTAAATGCATTTCTCATGATGAGATGGACATGATGCTTTTGGGAGCCAAGGGTGGAATGTAATGACCTGGATTTGTAATATCCCCCAAATATTCTCTATTTTCTGAACTGGAGCATTTGGAAGATGACTGGACCGTTGTGGTCCTCTCAGTACTAGTGAGTCCATATACTGATGAGTTCACAGCTGGATGTAGCGTTAGGAAGTGGGAGAAGAGGCCGTTCACAGGGGTTTGACCTGAAAGTGCACGTTCCTGTCCCTGATTAACCTTCTGTCCTTGCATGCTCGCTGCTGTGGGGTGAACAGTTCCCTTCTGCCCTACCTTTCTGCTGCAATTTCTTGCTTGCAGCCAGCTAATTGTGGAATGAATCATCTTAAGTCAAAATCAAAATAAACCTCTCCACCTTTGAGTTGTCTGGATGTTTATATCCAGTTTATATCCTGTTTCAGTAACACATAAGTAATTAATGTACCTCTTTCCCAAAAAGGATATTAATAGTCAATATAGCACTACATTCTTCTAGAGTATAAAAGCATAGTATTATTCAATGATGTAAGAAAGCATATCTTTTTTTTTTGTTTCTTTGTTTTTTGGAGACAGGGTCTTGCTTTGTAGTTCAGGCTGGCCCTCAGCTCACTATGTAGCCCAGGCAAGCCTCGAACTCAGCAATCCTCCTGTCTGTGCCTCTTGAGATTATAGGCGTGAACCACCATGCCCGGCAGGAATCATATCTTTTTAAAATTAGGGAATGTTATTATCACTATTATATCAAAAAACAAATATAAAAAATTGGATTCTTTTGTCTACATTTCTTGAGATCATGGAGAATAAGTACGAGTGACTGCATTTCCAAAAGTAGAGTTCATATTTGTGGTATGTATCAAGGGACTGTGCTAAAAGACAAACAGAACAATTAGTAGTATAAACACTAAATTAAGACACTTATATGCAGTAGCAATTATTTCAGGTGTGGTGTGGTCATTAAATATGTGAGAATAATTTTAGATTCAAATTCTGCATTTGGGCTAGGAATGGTGGCTTACACCCATAATCCCAGCACTTGGCTGGCAGAGGCAAGAGGGTTGCTGTGAGTTTGAGGCTTACCTGGGCTACATAGTGAGCTTGGGGCCAGCCTAAAGTACTAAGCAAGACTCTGTTTCAAAAAGCTAAAAAAAAAAAAAAAAAATCTGGATTTGGAAAGAGAGATCTATAGGGTTTGTCAGTAAGTACATGTGGTAAGAATAGTAAAATAAAGATAAATTTTGAAATACAGTGTTTAAATTATTCCCCAAATTTCATATTAATGTATGTATAAATCTGAAGGGAAATGGTTAATTAGTAATATACTAAAATATTTGACTTATAATAACTAAAATTTCAAACTAGAAATGACAAGATAAAGAATAAAAAATAATTATTTAACAAAGCAGAAAGTTTAACATGTCTTTTTTCTAGTTTGCCATCCCCTATTACTACTAGTCATTTGTTTTTCCAAATATAAGGCTTACTGCAATGGATATGAATTAAATTGAATTACATAAATAATTAATAAAACCAAACATCAGTTACCTTTATTTCTTATAATTTTTTTTTTTTTGAAAATCCAAGTTTCAGGGCTGGAGATTTAGCTCAGTGGTTCTGGCGCCTGCCTCGCAAGCCCAAGGTCCTGAGTTCGATCCCCGGTAACCACTTACAATGCTGGGCGTGGTGACTCACGCCCACCAGCAATCAGTATCACATACCACAGTACCGGGTGTGGTGGCTCATGCCTGTCATTCCAGTATTCGGGAGGCAGAGACAGGATATTTGCTGAGTTTGAGACTTGCCTGGGCTACATAGTGAGCTGAGGGCCAGCCTGAACTACAAAGCAAGACCCTGTCTCAAAAAAAAAAAAAAATCCAAGCTGCAATACAGAGAGTTATCAAGAAAACCATACACCTCTGATCAAGTCGGATTTATGCCAGGGATGCAAGGCTTGTTCAACATACATAAATCAATAAATTTAATACACTATATTAACAGACTCAAGACAAAAAACCTATGATTATCTCAATAGATGCAGAAAAAGCATTTGACAAAATCCAACACCTATTTATGATCAAAACCCTACAAAGAATCAGAATTGATGGACTTTATCTCAATTTAATACAAGCTGTTTATGAGACACCAACAGCCAGCATCATGCTCAATGGGCAAAAACTGAAACCTTTTACACTGAGGTCAGGAATGAGACAAGGATGCCCACAGTCACCACCCTTGTTCAATATAGTACTGGAAACGTTAGCCATAGCAATCAGGCAGGACAAAGATATAAAAGGAATAAAGATAGGAAAGGAAGAAGTTAAACTGTCATTATTTGCTGATAATATGATACTCTACCTAGAGGATAATAAAAACTCAACCAAAAGACTGCTAGACTTAATTACCAAATTTAGTAGTGTTGCTGGATACAAGGTTAACGCTCAAAAATCAATAGCCTTTGTCTACACAAACAACAGACTCACTGAAGGAGAAATTGAGGAGTCAATCTTTTTCACAGTAGCATCCAGAAAAATGAAATATCTAGGAATCAACCTAACAAAGGAAGTGAAAGACCTCTACTCTGAAAACTACAGGGCTCTGAAAAATGATATAGAAAAGGAGATCAGAAAGTGGAAAGACATCCCTTGTTCCTGGGCAGGGAGAACCAACATCGTCAAAATGGCTATACTCCCACAACTACTATATAGATTCAATGCAATTCCAATTGAAATTCCAGTGGTATACTTCACAGAGCTAGAGAAAATAATCAAAAATTCATCTGGAAACACAAGAAACCTAGAATAGCAAAGGCAATTCTAAGCAATCACGACATGGCAGGGGGTATTACAATCCCCAATTTAAAACTCTACTATAAAGCTGCTGTGATAAAAACTGCATGGTACTGGCAAAATAACAAACCCAAGGACCAGTGGAATAGATTAGAAGACCCAGAAACAACCCCGGATACACTAAGTCACCTTATCTTTGACAAAGGAGGCAATCATCCCCAGTGGAGGAAAGACAGCCTCTTTAATAAATGGTGCTGGAAAAACTGGGCTTTAACCTGCCAAAAGCTAAAGCTAGACCTATCTCTTTCACCATGCACAAAACTAAACTCACAATGGAACAGCTATATCTTGGAAACAACCCACGTGGAGACTGGATATAGAAGTTGTAGTTTGTCTATGAAATGGAATATTACTCTGCCATAAAGAGTGATAAGTTTGAGTCATTGATATTCAAATGGATGTACCTTCAGTATGTACTCATAAGTAAAATAAATAGGTAATACATCTGTAAAATTGTATCTTTTCTCTGATTTGAGAAGTTGAAGATGCAGTTGAGCTCTAGAATATATGGTAGATTTTTGTGAAATAGAAAATATTCAAAGGGATATGAGGTGTAGTGATATGTAACAATGGGAAGAAAAATATGATGGTAATAAAAAAGGGAAACAAAGGTTATGTATATGGGTGAGGGGCTCATAGCATGGGTTGGGGAGTGTGAAAAAATGAGAATTAAATTGTCATATGCTGTTACAAATTCTCAATATTATGTGTGATCATGATGTGTATATATAATGTACCAATAAAGACTCAAATAAAATAGGAAAGGGTCTGAAGCTGTGAATGAACTTGATAAGGTTATGAAATTATGATCAATTGTTTTTTGCAGTGAAATAGTTCAGAAGGAAGAGTTCTTACACGTGAGATGGAGATAGAGTATAAAAGTCCTGGCATATTCTAATTTAAATAGCCCCACATAGGAAAGGATGTTGTACTGGTTCCTTCCAGAACTCTTTAAGAGTTAAATTTGCATCGGTGACAACTTGGAAACAGAAGCATTCAGTATTTGAGCTGTAACTCAAGATTTTGGTCTTAAGTTAAAACTAAAATTACAGTCACCCAAGTTGCTTGTATATTAGGCTAGTCATAACTTAAGGGTCCACTGTAAATTATTTTGTTACTGTATAAAACACATGTTGAAATTTGCTTACCTTTAATGTGCTGATCTTAGGTTATGGGCCTTTGGCAGGCAACTACCTCATGAGCATGGTGCCCTGACATTTGGCATAATTCTTCACATAAAACAAGAACAACACCACCAACAAAAACCAAGAACTCAGAAGTCACTTTTGCCCTGACTATCATCATATAGTGAGAATTCAAATGCCTATAATTCACAAAGGACCTTCTTCATAACACAGTCACATTTGTTTTATAATTGCAGACTTTCCACCACAAGATCTGTGAAAAACAACTTTCTGTCATTTGTACAGAATAACTCAGGTTATGGTCCTTTGTCATAGCCAACTGAGGTGACTGAGGCACCATTTAAGAAACATTATTATATATGGCTACACTTAAATCAGAATATATTAAGCCTTTCATAATCTGTCCTTAGTTTCTTTTTTCCTATCTCATGTAAGAACTCTTCCTTCTGAAGTATTTCATATCATGTTTTTCAGAATCTTGATAGAGACCCAAGGCCAAGTTTTAATGGGATATTCAAGGAATTAGTGACCATATGATTTAGAGCAAACTAGAAAGTAAGTGAACATAATGAAATATGAGGAGAAATTAGTCCATCAGTTGATCCAGGCCAGACGTTATATATATAGCCAAAAAATAAACTACTCAAAACCATAACAGTTAACAAGCATTTTATGGTGTTCACACATTAAAGGAATTTAGAAAGGGACTGCTTGGTCATTCATGTTTTTACCTGGACTCACTAGGAGTACAGATAATAGATGTTTCATATCCAAAATTACTTTAGAATTTCTGCAAGACCTCTTTTCTATATTCAATCTTTAATTTTTGATCTTTGTGTATGTGCTTAACATTTGCCTCTATTACTTGACATAGTGAAAATTTACTTCTGCTCTCCAGTAGCCCAACAGTAAGCAGTATCATTTTGTTTCTCCATATCAGCTACTGCTATCTAGAGGAAGACTTGAGCAAAAATAAATTGGAGTCATACTTTTCTGACATTGCATATTACACTTGTCAAAGAGTCTCTTTGATCAAGTGTCTAAATGCATTCAAAGTTCAATCACATTCAATATTTGTTCCAAAATATTTCTAGTACCTAGAGATATGCCTGGAAAAGTACAGTACTTATTAAAACTTGTGGTATGAATAAAATGTTTGATGATTTTTTTCATAATAGTAAAAGAATTTTTGCAATTTGACATGTACATATCAATGTTTCCTGCATGTTTTAGAAGAACCTTAATTAGGAGACCCATACATTTACTTTCTTTTAGTAAACTTAGTAGATAAATAATTGCACAAAATCCAAAGATTTAACATAGAACATTTTGTTATTTCAGTAAAACCATCGAAAATTTAAGAGTTGACTTTTTATTAGTATGTATTTGCTGTATATTCATTTTACAGCTATCTTGGGGAATAGATACATGTACATAATACAGCTTGCTACCCTTGCTTTATTTTCTTCCCATATGTACCCTCCTCTAATTTCCTTTCCCCCATTTTCTTTATTACTGATATTAGTAATCACTATTCAGCTATCAAAGAAGCAAAAATTTGTGACATTTGTCAGCAAATGGAGGCATCCAGACAATATAATGTTGAGAGAAATAAGATAAATGCACAGGTTTAAATACTTATAATATCTCTTATTGAATAAGGTGAAGCACAAAGAGATCAACAGAGGATGGATGGAAAGGGGCAAAGGGATGATCTCTTGCAAATGGGAAGGGTTGCGAGGGCCCAAGTGTGAGGGGAAGGGGAAGGGAAATAATTAGAATAAAGATATATCACAAACAGGAACTTAATAATCTGTAACATTACATACCATAAACTCTTAATATTTGTAAACAGTATCTATATTATGCATCTTTGTCTCTTTTGATGTGTTTCTCATATCTAGACAGGAGTTTAGACAAAGTTATGCTAAATGAACAATCCAAAAACCCAGTAATAAATTATTGGTGGGACACTATTCAGAAACAGATGGCTGAGTGTTAGTGTAACAAGGTACTGTGTTGTCTTAAATGAAACAGTACATATTTTACGAACAGATTATCCAGTCCAGGTCTATATAAAAAGCATAGAGTGAGTGTAGGGATCATAGAGTAACAACAGGGATGAAAATGATAAAATATCAAGAAAAGCTTTTATGAACAGATCATGAGTAGGAAAATTGGATTTATATAACAGGAAATAAGCACAGAGAATGAAAGAATTTAAATGTGTTACATATTCTGTGATACATTTATAGTGTGAATTATAGAAAATCATGTAGTTCTCCTGAATGCAAGTGGTGGACATGTGAATATTTGGAAGTGTGCATAATGATGATATGACATGTTTAATTAATATTACAACTTAAAGTGTTTTGCAAAGCATTCCAAGAAAGGGCACACATCACAGTGTAGAAGAAATGTTTCATATATGGCTTGAAGGGTTAAATTTAGGGGCTGAGTAGCAGTTATTTCTAAAATAAGTGACAAATGCATTAGAAAAAAAATCAAAACAAACTGGCATAAGATAAAAATGTATCACATGAATCTAGATAACAGAAACAATGAGGAAATCTCCAAATATTTATTCCCTTTTGGTAAATTAATATAGCCATCCTAGAGATCAACATAAATTTATTTTTAAAAGTTGGGATCTAGTAAGTTAATTTTCTTCAGTTAGCACTCTAGATGTAAGGCCTGTAAATTCATGTCTCATGTTTATTAACAGGCATTGAAGATTATTCTTAGATATGTAATTTGTATGTGAAGGAAAAGTCAGTTATGTTAAATGTAAATGATAAAAATGATTCATGCATTAAAATGAATTCATAAAGTAAATTACTATGCAGCAATTATTATGAACAAAATATATCCCTTTCCATCAATAAATATGTATCTAAAATATAATCTAGGACTAGAAAATTATATTGTCTGGGGTACATATTGATGTTCACAGATGATAATGCTATTATTTCCTTTTCCATATATAGAATCAAAATTGTACTGTTATTGCCTGAATATATATAAAATTATAATAAAATGTAAGGAGTATTGGTTAATTAATATCTGAGCAGAAAATTTAGCTCAATGGTTCCAGTGCCTGCCTAACAAGTACAAAGTCCCTGGTTCAATCCTCTGTGACCACGCCCACCAGCAATCAGCACCACACATCACAATGCTGGGCATGGTGGCTCACGCCTGTAATCCCAGCACTCAGAAGGCAGAGGCAGGAGGATTACTGAGTTCCAGGTTTGCCTGAGCTACATAGAGAGCTCAGGGTCAGCCTGAACTATAAAATGGTAAAAAAAAAAAAATAAACATGGTATATCTATACGGAATGTTATACAGGTATTAACCATATTTTAAACTATATTTAAAATTAATATTTTTAAATATTTAAAATTAATATTTTAAATATTGACTCCAAGTAATAAAATAAGATATACTATAATTATCACAACTCTAGGGCAATAATACTGAAAATATATTTACATGAAAAAAATAAGACTTCTATAATGCAGATGTAGGTATATATTTCAAATATGAAATTGACCTTACAGAGGACAACCCAACCTTCCTTCAAAGTTAAAAAATATCCAAGCGAAAAGAGTTCTTCCATTGGAAATTTGATATTAAAGTCTCCCAGGGCTGTTCAGAAATAACTCCAAAATTAGGACTCTAGATAAGTCCAAAATTAGGACTTTAATAAAGTCCTAATTATTATTAACTTTGAATTATTATTACTCCATTTAATGTATTCTGTTTTAAAGTTTTTAATGCAATTTGGATAAAGGAAGATGTGTACCAAACCTGGACTTTGAGGACCTAAATGTTCATTACATTATGCAAGTGAAACCTGAGGTCGCTTTGCATGAGATGAAGAGGACAGTCATTGTGCTGAGTCTGGGTAAAGAAGAGGAAGTGTGTTTACGGCACAGAATGGGAACATTTTCAGGGTGAGGCTGAGAGGGTGTGCCGAGGCCAGAAGACCTCATCCTGGGTGTGCGTGACACCAGCCAACGCACTCCTCACCTGGATGGCATCAGACAGCAGTGCAGAAGGAAGATGAAGTTTTCTTTCTTGGGAATCACTCCAGTGCTCGTCTTCCCCTTGGACAACATCTCCTGCTTTCAGCAAACTCTTCAGCTTCCAGCACAGGCCCTTCCACCTGCCAGTGCTGATGCTTTGCTGAAGTATGACAAAAAAAAAATAACTCTTGGTGAGGTAAATATAAGTCAAAATACCTGACTCACTGTGCACATAGAGGACAGACTTTTCACTCCTTGTCCAGATGGAAAATGAGTGGTGGGTGTATGGCTGTCCCTCCCTGAATCTTAGACTCCTTCCTATTCTCACATGATCACCTCATTACAGTAATCAGACTTTTCAGATACCAGAGGATAAAAACAAATGACACCGATGTAGGCATAATTACTGTAGATAATTTATAGTAGAAAGACAGAAAAGGACTCATGAGATGTTTAACAAAAGCTAACCAATGACCTATAAAAGAAAACAAAAGAGAATGAAAAGTAGTATCTGTGTTTCTAGTAAGGAAAAAATTAACTGTGTGGTAAACCAGAATGGTTTGTTATAAATAATCTGAGATGATCTACAACAGTCTTCAAAAAGACCTACAAGCGAAATGAACACTTTTTACTTAAGATATCTAAGAAAACTGAAGACTACAATAGATACCATACATAGAAGTTATTTGTGAAGCAGGAAAATAAAAAGTAAAATTAAAGGATATAATTTCTGGCATTACTCTATGTTTGTTGAAATATAAGCTGTGCTTATATACAAGAAAGTACATTTTTATATATCACAAATCTACCCAAATAAAAAAAAAGTGGTAAAATAAGCGATACAATCATTGGGATTTATCATTTCCAAGATGTTGCTCTAGAGACTTAAGAATATGTGATTTAAAAAAAAATAGGTAAAGAAAGAGTAGGTCTTTTAAAGCCAGTACTTTATTATTATGAATTTATGGCTTCAGGGTAGCCTCTCCATTTTTCTTTCATGGTGTTCACTAACATCATATTTCTTGATACTCTTTAACCTTTTCTTTTTATAAAGAAGCCACTTCCACCTTGACACTTTACATGACAGTAAAGTGACAATGCTCCAGGAGGCTGAGTTTAGTGATTATCGATATGCAGTTTAATATTATCCTCGACTAATTTAAATGGAACATGAATCACCGTATCTTAGTTTTATTCATGAGTGTTCTCTTTTCCCCTGCTTTTTGCTCAGCTCTCCACATTTGCATTGACAAGAATCAGAAAGCTTTCTCTGTGTCACATTATGCACTGGACAAAACTCAGTGGAGAGTGATGCTCCTTAATTTTAATGAATGTCTTTCTACTTCCCTTACATGACCCATAAATCATGAATTGAGAGCTATGGGACAGTACAGAAAACACAACACACTTTCCACTTGGCTAGTGAAATATGACTGGAATGAAATTCCACTAGGTAACAAAATGCTGCAGAGAAACAAAAACATGTAATTTGAGTAGATCTTGAACATAAAACTAATGATTCAAATTATAAAGTGACGAATGCAGAAAGGTGTTCATTATATGAAACCCAGAAAAGATCTTAATCTTTTTAACCAGAATTTTAAAGATAAATTAATTTATAAAAGTTATTCAAAGAATGGAAGATAAAGAAAATATGATCCTTAACTTTAGGTAGATTAGTGACAACAGGGGTGTGATTATTCATATATTTTTTTTAAATTTGCAGTTCTTGAATGAATTACAAAGATATAAGAAACACATAGCTGTTGCCCTGAACTCTACATCAGTTTGGTGAAAACCTGCTATAAACAAAGCATTTTTGGAAGTACTGTCAGGAAATAAGAATTGAAGGAAAAAATATCATATATACCTATATATACATGTATATACATGTATCATATATATATATATATATATATATATATATATATATATATATTACTTTTTTCTTAGGATATGTGTGAAGTATACAATGATTGTATCCTTGTAGGGAGTGGGCAGGTGTTATGGTGTTCACCTTGCCTTCAGGGAATGGTTATTAATTCAGTATGAGTATGATTGTTATTAGAACATTCACGTCATGGTACAAAGAGCACATTGAGAAATCTTGATTTATTTGGTAACATGCTTAGTATAACTGGCTGTGAACTGCTTCTTTTCTTTTTCTTTTTCTTTTTTTGAGACAGGGTCTTGCTTTGTAGTTCAGGCTGGCCTTGAGCTCACTATGTAGCCCAGGCAAGCCCAGAACTCAGCAATCCTCCTGTCTCTGCCTCCCGAGTGCTGGGATGACAGGTGTGAGTCACCACGCCTGGCACTGTAGTATGTGGTGCTGACTGCTAGTTAATTGTTGGTGGGAGTGAGTCACCATGCCCAGCATTGTATGTGGTTACCAGGATCGAACTCAGGACCTAGCGCTTGCGAGGCAGGCGCCGGAACCACTGAGCTAAATCTCCGGCCCGAACTGCTTATTTTCTTATCCTTTTTCTGTCCTCTGCATTTGCCTTTCCTCTGTCTCTTGGTAATTTTCCATTTTGCAAAACATCTATCTCTATATATTTCATTATCTATCCCACATAAGAAACAGCATGTGATATTTAAGGTTGTGTACATGATTTATTTCACATAACAGTGTGGTCTCAAGGTGTATCCATTTTCATTCAAATAACATTATTCAAAAAAATATTTAAATGTAAGGAACTTTTGGCTTGATTTTATTTATTTATTTCTCTTTTAAATGGGTAGCAGACATTTTTTTTGGTAGTATTTGGGATTAAACATATGGCCTTCTCATTGAGCTCCATCCCTAGCTCTCATTTATTATTATTATTATTTTATTGTTATTAATTTCAGGACAAAATTTCACTAAGTTGTCAAGCTTCCCAAGCTGAAGTTGAACCTGCCTCCGCTTCTCAGTGTTCTTGGACTACTGTCATGTGCTGACGATCTTGCCTGCAAACATTTTCTTAAAACTTTGCTTAAAATGCCACTACATTGTAAGCATCGTTCTAATTTTAAAGGTTCAAATATTTTTAACTCCAACTTCAGTAACTTCCGAACATGTCTTGCTGCGTTTGAAAGAGGCTTGTTCTAATGGTGTGACCGAATTATTTTGCTAATTGCTTTTCTGTAACTGTAACACGTGTGTGCCCTTCCACCGCTTGTCTCCCAGCACCCTCCTCGGCCCCTGTAAGCACTGTTCGTTCTAGGTTGACGTCTTGTGTGTCTCTGCATAAGACAGAGGATATACAGCACCTGTCTTTCTCTACCTCGGTTACTTAACATGATGAGTTTTGGTTTTACCTGGTTTGCTTCAGTATTTTAAATTTCTTTATGCCTGCACAATAGTCCATTATGCATTTATACCAATTTAACCTTGTCCTTTCGTTGTTTGATGAGTATTCAGTCTCATTTCCTAGTTATTTTGAAAGGTGGTACACAGAACCCTGGAATGAGGATTTCTCTTTTGTGCTTGCTAGGCAGGCGGTGGAACCACTGAGCTGAATCATCGGCCCAGTCTTTGTTACTTTTTAAACTATACTTGTATTCTAGACATTAACATTTGTCTGAATGATAGCTAGTAACATTTTCACTCATTACGTAGGTTTTCCCTTTACTCTATTGAATGTTCTATTTTCGGTGTAGATGTTTTTTATTTTGTATAATCCAGTTTGTGAATTTTTTGTTTTATTTCCTGTGTTTTTTTAAGACTGATACATATCAGCACTGCTGTACTAATTTCTTCAAGTGTTTATGTTTTCCTCAAATCTATCTTTTACACATAAGGTCACTTCCGGCAAAGGCCTCCCTGAACCCAGCATGAGAGGCATCAGGGAACTGAACAAGGCTTTGGCTTTCCTCACGCTATTCTTTGTACATCCTAGAAGGCTTACTCCTTCCACAAAGGTGACTGTTAGCTAACATTCTCTCGAGACTTTACCTGATGTTCAGGCCGGAGCAATTCAGTGAACCGACACCCGAAATAAGCCTTCTTGTCCTTTTTGTTTGGGCGCCCTCAGATGAGAGAAAAGTATCTGAAATCAGGATCAGATATGCCTTTCGTCATCAGCTTTCAGACCCCTCCTGACGGCTGAAATGGGAACTTTCTTCTAAACTGAGGGAAAAGAATTACTCTCACATTTAAATATCGAAAGCCTTAAGATGGGAAGTATCACACTAAGATGTATTTTGGACAAATTCCCAAAGTAACTTATTCCTGCATTGACTAGACTATGAATGAAAGCACTAAAATACCAATGAGGGTGATTGAGAAGTTCAACACAAAATGACACAAATAAGAGAATTTGGAAGAATCTGAAAAATCAATTAGTGGGGCTGGGCTGCAGCTCAGGGCCCCAAGCACAAGGTCCTTTGTTCTGTTGCTGGTATTGAGAAAAACATGTGAGAGACCATGAAAAGTAAACCAGAAAGTACATCAAGTGCATTTCATGTTCCCTTCGCAGGTAGTAACTTAGCTAAGGTTTCTCAGAAATAGAGATTTTTTTTTTTTTTGAGGCAGGGTCTCGCTTTGTAGTTCAGGCTGGCTCTGAGCTCACTATGTAGCCCAGGCAAGCCTCGAACTCAGCAATCCTCCTGTCTCTGCCTTGGGATTACAGGCGTGAGCCACCACACCTGGCACTAGAAATAGAGATTTTAAAAGAAGGAAATGTATAAGCATGTTTTATTTCAAATGCTTGCATAATAATCCCCTTTAGTACATGGCTACCCATGGAGAAACTTAGGATCCATTCTCTTATTTCATTATGGAGACATTCAGTCAAACATCTCCAAAACACTTCCCGAACATTGATTCTGTACCAGGCACTGATTTTTGTCTGAGGTATGAAGCGTGAAATAAGTTACAGGTTTTCTTTGTCATATGGCATTTTGCTACCCTCTACTCTGCACTGTTAATCTAGTGTCACTGAAACAACACTTTATATATGCTAAATAAATAAAGACTATATAGTCTGCTGAGAGTTCACAACTCAAAGAACTTCTGCGGGTGTGGAGGGGAGAATAAGTGACATTTGAACCAGAATCTGAAAGGTGACCATAACTTCTGTGTGAACTTGGCCTGGTGGGGAGAAGAGGCCCAAGGAACCCCCACAGTGCCAGTGGCCGCGGGGAAGACAACAAGAGGCGAGGGCGCAGGTGGAGGACAGACGGTGGGCAACGCAGGCCCCAGACTCAGCGAGGTGTGAAGCTCATCCGTAATGGGCAGAATAGTCGTAAGGATGAAGTGTAAACGTCAGAGGCTAATTTTGGAACTTCCCCGAGGGAAACTCTCCCTTATATTCATCATCCCTAGCCAACTCCAGAGAATTGCTTTCATCTTTTTCTATATTTCCAAAAGTGGTTTCCTGTTTGCCTTAGAAATATATTATGAATCTTTGAATGAAAATCTAAAATGTACTAAAATAGGGAATTTCTGTGTTTAATAAAAACGAATGGAGATTTTGACAGATGAAAATTGTTAGGGTAGTATGTAAATAAAGGACTATTTTTATTAACCTTTTCAAAAGGTTCATATATTCGACCCCATCATCACATGTTCCATACTCAGCTACCTCAGAGAAAGAGAGCCCCACCTCGTCTGCAAGAGGATTTCGGGGAACATCTAAGTACAAAGAATAACAATATTTATTTCAAAGCATGAAGGAACGTTGTGCTTTACAAGTATAGTACTTTATAATATGTTTACTTGATCCTACCTCAGCATACGGCTTAGACCATATTTCTTGTAAATTCATGCACCATGGGCACATATATGCAAATGGTATGGTATTTATTCACCTTTTTCTTATGTTATAAATATTTAATAGCTGAACTGCTGACCTTAGTGTTATAGGTCATAACACTTTCAAATTACCTAATTTTAGAAATCATCTACATACACGTTTCCAGCAAGAAAAATATTGAAATGAAGGTCATAAAAAATTGAGAGTTTACTTAGATGAATCATTTGTTTGTTTTTCTTTGAAATTCAACCTATTTTAAACTATATATTTGCCCAGTTTAAAAGGATACTACTTTAAACTTTGCATTTTTATAGTGTATAGTTTGTATTTTTAGTTTTAAATTTTCAAAGGTCTAAATAACTACCAAAGAAGCACTAGATATTATTTTTGCAAAAAATGATACAATTAAATATGTAACTCTTGCTACTCAAAATAATTTTATTATTAATTCTAATAATAAATATAATTTATCCTTATTTATATTTATGGTATCTGTTGTCTTTCTTATTAAGGATTTTGGCTACACAATTTTTTCCTGATATTTCAAAATCATATACTATTTTAGTTGAGAAAACCAAAGTTCTAAACTTCATGTCTCTCACATATTTGAAGGGCAAAATAAGGAATTCTAAATATTAGTGTCTTACATTTTCCCAGGTGCAGGAAATATTTAGTATATATATTTTTTTTATTATTCTACTGTTTAAAAAATCTACTGCAGAAGAAATGATGTTTATTTTTCCTAATATTATTCCAAGAAAATTGCATCTTTCCAAAATATTTAAAAATCTAATTTCAATAAGTTCATTATTATTTGAAAAATTGATCAATTTAATCATATCTCTTTTAAATAATATGATTATAAATAGAGGGCAAATGCAAAACATGGAAGTGCTGTTTTGTAATTTCATACTTTGAAAGACTGAAGAAAGATTATCAAGTTTCATTCCAGCCTGGTAAATTTAACAATTTAATGACATACTGTTTTAAAATACAAAGGAAGATAAAATATGTAAAAATCCTTGAAGATGTGGGCATGGATAAGGAATATTTTAACAGAACTTCAATTGCAAAGGAAACAACACTCAGAATAATCAAGTAGGATTATGTAAAATTAATGAAATGGGCATAGCAAGTGAACAAAACAAATAAGGTGAAAAAAACAACCTACAGAAAGGGGAAAAAAATTGCTATGTACTCCTCTAGTATAAGAATAATATCTAGGATGTATAAAGAACTAAAAACAGCCTCCAAAATAAAAGAAACATGATGTCTACAGGAGGATTTTCAATGTCACATTAAAAATAAACAAATGCTATTTCCTTTGTTCCCACTTCCGCTGCAGTATCTTTATTGTTCTCTTTAGTGAATCAATAAAATGACTCTTAATACTGAGATATTTCTCCATCGTGTCCCTGTAAGAACATGTAGGAAAACCAAGGCAGGAATTTCATTTCAGAGTATGGTTCAGTATTGAAAAATTAGCTCTGTGTTTGAAACATTAGTATCTGATTCATAATTGGTGAATATAAGTACAAATTTGAAATATGCAGTAGTAAATACTAATAACTTAAAAATTGCTTTAGCATATCCATTTTCTCCAGTGCATTTCATTTTGTTTCTGCTTTTCTTCCTAAATGTAATATTGATTATGCATTTAGTAAGGTTTGAAGAACTAACCGATATACATATAGATTGCATATCCAGTCTAGAATTGATGGCCATTTGGGTGGTTTCCAAGATTTAGCTATCACAAACTGAGCTGCTATGTACATGGGTGCACGTATGTTGCTGTGATATGACTCTTGTAATTCTTTGTGTATATCCCCAGCAGGGGAATAGCAGGGTCGAATGGAACCTCTAATTCTAGTTTTTTGAAGATAAAGATTTTTTTATAAAATGGAATATTACTCTTCCATAAAGAATGATGAGACTGAATCACTTATACTTAAATGGATGTAACTTCAGGACATACTCTTAAGTGAAATAGATAGGTCACAGATGTGTAAATGTCATATCTTTTCTCTGGTTTGAGAAACTGAAGTTGTAAATGTGTTCTCGAATGCATGATCAATATTGTGAAATAGTAAATACTCAAAGGGAAATGGGGTTTAGGGGTAAATAATGAGGAAAGAAAAAATTGATGGTAAAAAAGGAGACAAAGCTTGTGTATCGGGGGCGGGTAGAGTGGGTAGGAGAAGGGGAAAAATGAGAATTCAGTTGTGTTAGATATAGATTCCAAAACAGACCGATGAAAGCAGTGATCACACTACTTGATTATTCTGAGGAAGTTTACAATCTTCAGACACTGGAGGAGGCAGTAAGAATGCAATCATAAAATTAAAGCAATAATTTCAAAGTCTGATTTGTATGTACTGGTACTTCACCAAGAAAATTGATCCATTATCATTTCACTTCACATTGGGAAGCATATAGAGGACTAGGAAATAAACCAAAGGAAGCACATCAACTGCATTCCAGAGAATGGTGAAATCTTTAATTATGGTAATATCCCTATAGGCCTCAATACACTGGACTAATTGCCATCAGGTATGACTCCCCACGGTAGATGCAATGCAAGAGGAAACACACCAGGATGTCTGTGAGTTTGAAAGAGAATTTTTAGACTTACACAGAAGAATCCTTATTGCAAATAAAAAATGCACAAATGATTTATTAAGAACATGTGTGGTGTCGGGTATGGTGGCTCACGCCTGTCATCCCAGCACTCGGGAGGCAGAGGCAGGAGGATTGCTGAGTTCGATGCTTGCCTGGGCTCCGTAGTGAGCTCAGGGCCAGCCTGAACTACAAAGCGAGACCATGTCTCAAAAAAAAAAAAAAAAAAAAAAAAAAAAAAAAAAAAAAAAAAAAAAAAAAAAAAAAAAAAAAAAAAAAAAAAAAAAAAAAAAAAAAAAAAAAAAAAAAAAAAAAAAAAAGAACATGAGTGGAGAAGGGAACAAGTAAACATGTCTTGATTCACTTCCTACATAGAAACTTGACACTGAGTGACTTAGAAAGAACAGAGGGTGATGAGAGTGTGACCTTTGGAGACTTGGCAGGACTTGAATATGGCACCTGCATCTGGAGAGGATCTTATGCTATGTTATCCCATGAAAGAAGAGGGAAGAGTGGAGGAGGAAAGAGAAGGACGAGAGATGGCTACATTCCCCTTCATAGCAAGGCCATCGTTCAATGAGTAGCCCACTCCAACAATCATACTCATCCATTTAACCAGGTGGAGCCTCATGATATGATTATTCCTTTTTAAATCCTACATTCAGCATCGTGGGATTGGGATTAACTCTCTGCCATGTGGTGTGTGGTGCCGTACCCTTGCACACCCTTGAAGGAGGTTATAGTGAAAGGGAAGAAACGACAATAGTGGTAGACTGAATATTCCCAACTTCTTAACATAAAATTCTGTGCATCTGTTCTTTTGAGTAGATAGCCTAGAAATGCCTAGAATTTGATACTGTAATGGACAATGATACGTGAAAGTGCCAACTGTGGGTATGATAATTGTAGGAAACTCGGGATGGGTGATTGTTAAATAGTGTGAAGAAAATATAACTGTATCTCAGTAGATCCTACACTTGATTTTAGCCAAAAGACCGAGAAGAGATCTCAGTAGATCCTATAGTCTTGGAATCTTCTTTAGTTTGCTGAATACTCTATAGTTTCATTTTGAGTTTCAAATCTTTGAAAATTTTTTTTCCTACCTCTTTTGTTCTTCAAGTTCAGGGAGTCATGAGTCATTACTTTAAACTCTATCTTACGCATGCTTTTTAGTATTACACCTTTGTGACCAAAACTTTTCATATGCTTTCTTATTATTACATACAATTTTTAAAAAAATACTGGAGAAAATCAATCCAATGCAGTCACAGAGAAATCCATAAATATTTCTAATTTATTTTCAATTAAATAGAGCAGTTAATTCTTCCTCAATTACTTAAATTACTGTGTACTATTTATATTAATTAAATCAGTTAATTCTCTCTCAATTACTGTGTACTATTTTTCTTTTCTTTTCTTTCCAAAATATCAACAAATTTAACTTTATGAATGAACTAAATCCCGGTTAAATGGGAATTTCCAGCAATATTTGAAACCTCAGAAGACGTCTAAGAATTCTCAGCTTTCTTTCTAAACTTTTTGTTTCTCTGTAGCAAAGTGTGTTTCATCTTTGTGTCTTAGACTAGTTATTTGAATTATCTAACTTCTCATTTCTATCCTCACTAATGCGTCCTCATTCACATATATAATTTTGATTTTACTTTTATATCATCATTGTACCCTATTTCAATAAATGCTTGCAAAGCACAGTTACTACTCTATAATTAAAGTGCCCTTGGAAGGCATCATAATTTTATCTCTGAGCTCTCATTTCCTATTTTGGACATGTAATCAGATTATTCCTGATAGTTCTGTTTAGGTATTTTATAGTGACACACAAATAAATGAACAAGTAGAAAGCCATGTTTTTTCCTTCTCAACTCTGACTTTGAAAACTGTTTTTCTTCATTCTTGCACCTTCCCAGATTGGTCCTGCTAAATGCCCTTCCTTCTTGAACATCTTATGAACTGCATCAATCCGTTAGTCCAGTTTCCTATTGGATCTCCTTGTACTCAGTTGTATCCACTTCAATCCAGTTTCCAACACTAAACAGAGATACATTCAGTTTTAAAGCATGCTACTTTTGTTTACTAGATAAATATTTTTTATTGGTTTTACTTCTGTGAAGTGAAAATTTCCAGGTCTTTTCCTTATCCAGAGTCAGTTATCCATTCTTTTTTTTTTTTTTTTTTTTTTTTTTTTTTTTTTTT
>PVIC010003877.1:0-19696 GCA_004025085.1 Thryonomys swinderianus | reverse complement strand
TAATCCTCTGACCCTCAGTTATCCATTCTTACTGATTTGTTTTTAGACCCGCAGATGATCTTGAATTTGTAAAATATGCCAGGCAATCTCTAACTTCACGGCCCTACGAATGCTTATTTATTTAGCCTACACTAAATTCATGGCTTAGAAATTGAATTGTATAACATTGCCTTCAATCAATATCCTTTAAATATTACAAGGTTAATTCCATGCCCACCAAGAACTCACATCCCGATGTGTAGCTCCGTACCTCAGTGCCTGTCTGACAAATGCAAGGCCCTGAGTTCGATTCCTGGTACCCAGACAGAATTTACATGGTAGCTTTTCTTTGTTTCGTAGAGTACCTTAGTACTTTATTCTTTTAAACTGCCATGCTAACATTTTATTGGTAGATGCATTCTTATCCTAGCTCCAAATACTCCGGGTAGTCTATGAGCATGTTTACAGAACGGAAATCCTGTCTGTTCCTGTGGTCAAGTTTCTCTCCTGTTTTTATTTTTCCTACAGACTTTTGTCAGTAATTCTGAGTTCTGTCCCAGCCGTTCATGTAGCTTGAGAGTGCTTTTATACATCAAGCCAACTGGAGACTAATTAAGGGCTTTTCTCCCCAATGAATAATAAATTATGTCATTTTAGAGAAATAACATTGATAAATATGAAAAGAAGGCCTCCTGGTCAGGTAGTTTTTAAGTTGTGATTTGGTATATTTCTATCTAATTCAATATGAAGGTTTTAGGGTCTTCTAGCAGGTTACCTGCTAATGTGGGAAAAGAAAAGGTTCTTCTTTTCTGAAGGAACAGAGTGTGACCAAATAAACAAAGCAAATAATCTTCCATCAAAATGTATCCAGTGATAATCCCACAAATGTTATTGTGGCACTTTAAATGAGTCTACCAGTTTTACTTATTAAAATCATAGCTTACTTTCATAACACTGTTGTTATTCTCTTCCAAATATTCTCTCATTTGAATAAATTACTTTATGCTTTACAAATACCAGCATTAATTCAACCTACTTCCTAGCACGCCATTTTCTTTCAGCTTGTTAAGATATACTTTTCTGAAGAATTTTCCTCATATTAGTATTTACTGAGCGTCTCCTCAGCCATCACAATACTGCAGAACAATCCTCACTTATTGCTTATATTTACATTTCCCATTTTATTCCAAAAATGTTTAAATGTTGATAGGCATTAAAGGGTTCATATTAGCTATTCTGAGACAGCATACAAGTAGTCCCACTAAATTCAAATTTATTCTAAGCGCTGGTTAATCACACTATCAAATTTCATTTCACATTTCAACAGTTAAAATCTTAGAAGCAATTTTTTTTTTTTTTTTTTTTTTTTTTTTTTTTTTTTTTTTTTAGACAGGGTCTCGCTTTGTAGTTCAGGCTGGCCCTGAGCTCACTATGGTGCCCAGGCAAGCCGCCGCGAACTCAGCAATCCTCCTGTCTCTGCCTCCCGAGTGCTGGGATGACAGGCGTGAGCCACCACGCCCGGCATTGTGGTATGCGGTGTTGATTGTTGATGGGCGTGTCTCCACGCCCAGCATTATATGTGGTTACCGGGGATCGAACTCAGGACCTTGCGCTTGCGAGGCAGGTGCCGGAACCACTGAGCTAACCCTCCGGCCCCTTAGAAGCAATTTTTAAAAAGGATTTTAAGAGAAATTTAGTGCACTGTTTTGTAGAAAGATGAAAAATACAGATGAATTCATAATGTGAATCTAAATGGCTGTTTGTAATATACACACTTAAGCTAATAATATGTATACCAGATACTATTACTTGAAAAATGAGTCATATTATGAGTTAAGTAAATATTCTTACTTTTTAAACAAATATCTTTTCTTGATGCACACCGGCTTTAACAATCTTTTCATCATAAAATAGTACTATCAATGAACATCATGCAGTCTATGTTTGATCAGTTTTATACATTTTTTGCATTTTTTTAACCAAATGGTAAAAACCCTCCTGCACACAGAAATCCACTGAATTTATCTTTTTTTTTTTTTTTTTTTGAGACAGGGTCTCGCTTTGTAGTTCAGGCTGGCTCTGAGCTCACTATGTAGCCCAGGCAAGCCTTGAACTCAGCAATCCTCCTGCCTCTGCCTCCGGAGTGCTGGGATTATAGGCGTGAGCCACCAAACCCGGCTGAATTTATCTTTGACAAACTCATTGACTCCCTTCTTCATTGATTACTATTTCCTTTCTCATTCAGAAAGGTGTTAAACATTGTTGACTATTTGTTCCTTACTGTACTTGGAATTATTTCTATGACTCCCTTTTGTTTTGCAGTGTTGATATATGAGTATACATGTCATGTTCTGTCCTTTAATATATAATACTTAGCAGTTAAAATACATCTTACTTATTGCATAAAAGAGTAGGAAAAACTACTGCTTCGATGCCAGAGAATCAGTCTGTCTCTCTCCCCCTTCAGCCATCTTTGCTCTGTAACAGCCTCTCATTAAAGGAGTGGATCATCTCATACTATTGATTTGAAAGACTTTGTTCTGATAATATAGTCAATCTGTCCTAAGTTAAAATGCATTTATGATATCATTCTACTTATGTGACACAGATATTTAAGATCCTGTTTTCATCTGTTCTCATTCGCTGGAGAACCAGCCAGTCAGAATGCACTGCCATGAAAGTTACATGCTAGTGCTGAGATAAATAATTTACATACCAATAAACACTGAGATATTTTAAATTATTGATGTAAGCTAAAATCTATAAGGCTTGTGAAGTAAATAGTGGCTAGGATTCCAATGTTAAAATGATTGTACAGGATAATCCTATCTAATCAGAAATGTAACAAGATATTTTGTTTACCAACACTCAAAGGAGCAGTGGTTTACACATATTTAATTTTTCCTACAAATAATGTATAATATAGATTTTTAGTGAAAATTCAATCAAAATGTCAAAATATGAAAAAAAAGAACATCTATTTCACAGATTAAACCCAGTAAGATATTAGTGCCAAGTAGATTTTAGACCTGAAAATAAATGTCGTTATAAATATGTTAGAAGAAAATATAGAGGAACATTTTACAATGTCAGCATAAAATTTCTCATATGCTCTAAATTTTGATAAATTCCACCAATATTTAAAATGTTTTGTCACCCAAAGTAGCATTAAGTTCTGTGCATTTCACTTTTTGTAACATTTAACTCAAAAGGTAGATTGAAAAATTTATCTACCAAATCACTTTGTGATATTGGTATAAACAAATCATGTAATGATTGAATCAAACCGTACCTAGCAACAAATTATTGAGGCAAATAATAGACTGTAGATACAGACAACAATGAAAGTTTACACAAATACAAAAAATAATAAGGGCACAGAATAATATGATGAGATTGTATGCAAATGCAAGAAATAAGTACTGCAGAACTTTCAAAAAAGAGATAAAAAATTTTGAAGGATACAGAGAGGAAAAAGCTTCATACCATAATATTTCTTAAGGATCTTAATCTTGTAGCTGTTACAATGTTTCTGATTTGCATTGTTATATTTTTATCATATAGAAAGGAATTTATTTGGGATAAAATGGAGTTAAGTGGATAAGCCTCATATTTTTCTTTATAAAAAGAAATCTCAATTATTAAAGCTTTTGAATTCAAATGCATTGCAGACTCATAATATTTTAAACACATCTTACTACACCTTGAATCTAAATAAAAAATCTAAATCATAAATTTGGAGTGTTTGCTTGAAATTACAAAAATATTCACTTTCATACTAGAGTTCACTTCTATGTAATTCTTAAAGCACTTTTAGGATCTGTGTTTAAGAGAAGGTCAAATTATGTAAAATCTTAAGTAACTGGCTTACATTTTATATATTTTTCAAGGTTAAATTTTGCAATAAAATAATTATTGAAAGTTTTAAATTGAAAAGCAAAGAAATTTTTAAAAACTATCAAATATAGGAGAAAGTGTTACTAGCCTGAGAATGGTCAATTCCTCATTTGATTCCTCAGGTACGTATAAGCAACATTAGGGTCTAAATGAATATTTTATTTTATATTTGTTGCAAATTTCTTAATAAAAGTGTAGTTTAAATCATTTTGGAATCCTCATTGCACATTAATAAATGTCACCAATCAGAAAAATATAATGTAATTTACAGAGAAACTGTAGGTTAAAGTTGATATTATCATACATATTCACCTCCAAATGGGGCACACAACTTTCTGCTGTAAGAAAGCATTCACTGATTTGCATGTGTTTAAAATTTGTAAACATATCCATTAGTAGTGAGAATATTTCTCTGTAAGGTTTGTAAAGATAGCTATTTTAAATGTTAATTCTTGTTAAGAATGTTAACCAATAATCATGAAATAATGTATTTTTTTAAAACCAGAGAAGATAACATTAAATAATTTAATAATTATCTAAATTCCTATAACACACACAATAAGGGTTTCATATGATTGTCTTGTTGAAATCACTGAAATTTCAGAGAATAGGATTTTTAAAAATTTCTCTTGTGTTATCAGGAATGGAAATCAGAACCTTGCAATTTCTGGGTAAGCATGGTACCCTAAGCTACACTCCTGGCCCTGGAAAATAAGACTAAAACATAGCTATTTAAAGCACACTTATTTCTAAATGTTTTGAATTATAGTTTCAGTGGCTCAAGTAGTGCCCAACACATGTGATATTATTTTACATTAAAATTAATAACTTCATAAAATGTATAAATGTGAATGATAAATACATATTTATATATGAGAAATACATTAGAAAAAATCATGAATTTCTTATGCAGAATATATTTATGACATGTATGTTTCTATTATTTGTGTGTACTTGTCAGTATAAATTTTAAAATATAGGACTGGAGATTTAGCTCCATGATTTCACTCCTACCTTGCAAATATAAATCCCCAACTTCGATCCTTGATACCATTTATCTATCTCTCTATATATCAATACACATTAAAATAAAAATACATTAAAGTACAGTAACACCTAAAGTATGATGCAGAATTTCACTATAAGAAAGTAAAGCATTAAATTACAGATAATACAATGTACATTTTATATTTACGTTAATGAAGTAAATACATCTAAAACTATGTATAAATGTAACCATCCTATATTGTTATATTTCCATATTATTTAGAGATAATTAGAGACAGGTTCTATTCCAGACTGTGGACTTCTGTGTGAGAAACAACACTGTATATAGATATTGTGTTCTTCTGTAACAGAAGAAAAATTTATTTTCTTATCTGATATAATAAATACAATGTCACACTTCCAGAGAAATGTTAGGTAAGTCTGTGTGCCCAAGGCGTAGGTTTGGGAGATTTTCTTGTGGCTGGCTATAAAAGATGGAAATTCCCTAGATACGAAGTTCATCATCTATGACACGAGTCAACTGTATGCGCTGCCCTCTCTTAAGGCCTATTTTTGTGAACACGAAGCTCATTTTTCTTGCTCTGCTATTTATTGGTAACAATGGCCTTTGTTTTACCCAGTAGTCTTCTGTTTGCTGCTACTGTACATGAAATTGTGACAGGCTATATTCTGAGTTTACAGGTAGAGTAGAAAACTCAGAGTTCTCACAGAATTGATAGCTTTGGTGGTGGAGATGCGAGGCTTTCAGAAAAAGGTAACAAGGGTTTCAGGGAAAGACAAGACTAGCGTGCCAAAGACAGATTATTGATAAATGTTTAGAAACTCCATGGCAGAAGATAGTATCCAGTAGATATCTGGTGGATTTTCAGTTTATTTCTGAAGTTGTATGGAATGCACAATATCCCAAATGCAAGCTGGATGGCTACTAAGCCAAGCAGTGCCCAATTTGTAAATAAATCATTGAACCTGAGTGCAGACAACTTTTCATAAGCCAACACATTAGAGTTTCATTTAGTTGTTTTTGGGGTGATCTTCTGAAAATTGAGTGCAAATAAAACCTGCTTACCGCTGGGTTGAATCCATGATCTTTAGTACCCTTCCTTTTATTCTACATACCTTAGATGCTGTAAGTTAAAGGATGAAATATAGTTTGAGATATGGAGATAGTCACTTGACTCTTAAATCAGACCTAAGGCCGTGTATAACCATCAGACCATGCTGAGGATACTCGGGGAAGGACGGTTTTTTGATATTTTATGTCTCCACTGGATACAAGGCGTCAGGTTTCAAGCAAATCTGTGCATGGAGAACGAATAAGAGGTTTCAGGTCTCTGAGTTTGAATGTGATCACAGGGAGAAGAGAAAATGACTCTGATTTTTGGTGTGGAAATGTTTCAGACCAAAGGATCGTGTAGTTTCCATATAAGAATTCTGTGATATGGTTATGTAAAAATTGTATGTAAAATTTCCTATATTTATTTTCAAATGGAAATAACTATTTTTAATCAGATAAGGAAAATGTTTTATTTGATTAAATGTATGTAAAAGCTTATGTAAAAATTTCCTATATATTTTCAAATGAAATATTTCTATTAGGTTACTTATTGGGAGTTCTCAGTGTGAGATTTATTGCCCAACGAATTGAGATGTTTTGACAGTGCTAATGGAGAAAATGACCTCCAGTTGTCTTTCAGTGGAAGACAGAGGAATGAAAGGGAGAAAAGAAGAGATGTAAAAAGTATTAATTTTTGTTAGGTACAGGTACAAACTCCCCACAGGGCAAAGGATCCTTATATGCTGCAAACAAGTTCTAATCAAAGTATATGTCGGAGGTTTCATTTCTCAATTTGTTATTTGGCGATTGTCTGAATGTCATGCAGAAACATTTACTGATAAAATATCAGTCAAGTACTATTTGGAAACTCACAGTGTGCTAAACTAGAAGTTCAAAATTTAAAAAAAAATCAGTTTTTAAGGAGCCTACCACGTTCTTGAAAGCACCAATAACTAATTAAAATGTTAGTCTTTGGGGGATCACATTCAATGGTTTGTTTCTTCCATTTTAAAAATCCTGCTGATGCACAGAAAACACAATATCCAGTTGCTAAACACATAGAAAGTTTTGGAAAATAACATAAAATTCAATAACAAGCAACTTCAAGCACAGTCTTCAGTCTTTTTAGACACTGTGTTAGTCAGAAGGGTGAATGTCCACATTGTGGAATTATAAATGGGGAATCACTGCTTGATATCAAAGTGACAGAATCTCTTAACTTAAAAAAAAAATAGGAAGAGAATTTCTACATAAATGGTGAAGCCAGACCAAATTTGGGTAATAACCCAAAATGTGCTGCGTCATTTCTTTAATCATAAACATCCTCTATGATTCACAAAAGCCAAGATGTCTTGTTACCCTTACACTCCAACAGGATTTCTCACAGATGAACTTAGGTATGAAGGACATTCTCAAGTAAAAGAAAAGGAAAACTAAAATCTAAAAGCAAAGATGAGGAAGAGAAATATAATGAAAGAAATGTTGAAAATAACAATAGTGATCAAAATAAAAGTAATATCATGCATAAATTTGAGAGGGTTAAATTATACTGTTTAAATTGGCAAGTGATAAAAATATGGAACATTCCATTAAAGGGCGGCTGCCGGGAGAGGTGGAGTCGTGTGGAGTTTACATCTTTCTAAGAAGGAAAATCTGGTTAAGTTTTAGGGGTTGGAAGATAATCACTAATAACAGTGGTCTCCTGGATTGTAAACCCCGTGCTCTATCCGAGTTTGTGTGGGGTGGGCGGCTGGGAGCGAGTCTGTCCGTCCGCGTGGAGTTTCCACGCGGAGGTCAAATTTTCCGAAACGCTTTGTTTGCGAACTAAATTGTTTGCAAACAGAATCATTCTTGAACTGAGGCACCTTATCGACAGTAAAGTTACAAGGAGTGATAAAGCGGAGCATGATTCAGAAAAACAGAAAAAATTGAATCAAGTGACAAAAGAGGTAAAATTGTCCAGTTGTGCATGATGATAAATCTACACTCGTCTATTTGGTTAATGTAATTACCTCACTGAGTGATATGCACAGTCAGTCATTTGGTTTTCTTCCCTTGACTTTAAGGTTTTATAACTAGTCAAAAAGATTAAGAAAATGGTAATAAAAGTCAGTACATAATTTAAAAGTATTTGGTCAAGTCGGGAAATTGCAGTATGTGAAATCACAGACTAGTGTGTGCCCAGGACCGTTTCGCGCTTATTTCCAAAGATCCCGGGTAGCTCCAGTGACCTGTGGCCCCGCCAGGGTGGGACAGGCTGCTGAGGGTGAGAAAAGACGGGCTGAAGCTGGAAACTCCCCTAGAGCTCCTTCGGGCTTAGCGTGGCTCTTAAGGCACTTAGGCAGGTTGGAAATGCACAAGTACGACAATCATTTTCCTTATCTGAGTTAGTGGTGTAACTCACGTGCACACAGTGAGAAAGAGAGAGAGAGAGAGAGAGAGAGAGAGAGAGAGAGAGAGAGAGAGAGAGAGAGAGAGAGAATTCCTTCCTTCTGCGGTTGCCTCCTTTTATTGATCTTTAAACATGGCTGCCAACAAGTCACATTGTCTCAAGTCTATAAGATATTTTGCAAATGTCCATCAACTGGAGAGTGGATAAAGAAGATGTGGGCTTTTTTTTTTATAAAATGAAGTATTATTCTGCCATAAAGAATGACAAGATTCATTCATGTGCAAATGGATACACCTGGAGGACACACTAATAAGTGAAATAAATAGATCACAGATAGGCAAATACCGGATCTTCTCTTTGATATGAGCACCTGTAGATGCAAATGAGCTCTAGAAAGCATGACAGTTTTTGTAGAATGGAAAGTTTCCAAAGGAAATGTGGTGTGGGAATGTAATGAGGGGAAGGAATAAATCTGATTCAGAAAGAAAATAAAAGAGCATGTATATAGAGGGTGGGGAGGTGTGGGTGGGTAGGGATATGGGTAAAAATGAGAATTAACTTGTGTCTTATATTGGTACAAATTCCCTGATGTTATGTGTGATTGTGAGATGTATATAAACTGTACCAATAAAGAATTAAAAATATATGTTGATTTATGGCAATCTGCATATTGAATTGTCTTTCCATAAGATCATAATGAAATTGAAAATTCCTATTATCTAGTTATAGTAGAACCATGCAAATGGAACAGCACGTTGCATTATATCCTTGTGTTTGTGGAAGTGCTTTCCATGTGCTGGATGCGGTCTCAACTCCTGCGAAGCAAAGTCCAGGAGATTTAATTTGTGTCACGCCTCAGGGGATTCAGCTGGCGCCAGGAGAGAAACATCACGGCGGAGGACATCACACAGCAGACACTACGGTTTATGGCCACCTGGAGAGAGAGAGCAGGGAATGAAGCCCGAAGAGAGATGGGAAAGAAACCAGAATTTTACCTCGCGGACCCACTTGGACTGGGACCAAAAAGCAGTCAGTGGACACTCCACTGGGAGAGATTTCTGACCCTGCTAGTTACATAGAAAAATAACAGTAAAATTATGCAAAGTATGCTTCTTCTATGGATTACACTACAGTTATTATTTTTAGCATGCTTCTTCTAGTTATAAAAAATGTTACTGTAAAACTGGGACTAGTTGATTGGCAGCAGGATGGGACCTCTGATTTTTACCTTGTCTCAGTTTCATTCCAACCGTCTCTTCTGCTGGATGTAACTGAATGCCGCCTTGCTCCTAAACCCTGGGAACAATAGGTGGCCCGTGTAAGTGAAGGAGGCTCCAGAATCCAAGGTTATGTGATACATTCCATGATGGTCACAGTTGAGCTAAACAGTGTCCCCCCAGACCTCACTTGCTCATACATAGCGCTTCTGGAGTCAGGGCTGATAAAACTGACCGGTCACTGGAAGCCTACACCTTTCGTTCTGGCCCCTTCTCTCTCTGGCTTCGACTGCCACACAGTGGGCCGCTTTCCTCTTCCAGACACATCCACTACGCCTTTCTTCCCCAGAAACCAGCTTGCCACAGCCCACCACACCTTTGAACAGTGAGTTCCAGGTACTGTGTCTCAGGAGGGAGAGGGTGGCCGAGACAGTCAGCTAAGAGTGCACTTTTCAGAACACGTCTTCATCCTGGAACGATGCACAATTGCACACACTTTTTAAAAGCCTCAGGCAGAGGGACAGTGAAGTGTTGAGAAGAGCTGCCCAGGCTCTGTGTAATTTGCAGGCACCCAACTCCAGCTCTTCTGACAGCTCCTGCCCTCCTGGTTACACTGGCTTCCGGTGTCCTTTGGAACCAGCCAGTTCTTCAGGTCTTTGTGTTGAAACCTATTCTTTTCTTGGCTTGTTGGGTTATCTCCACAGACAAGCAAGGTGCATTCTCACTTCCACCACGGCTCTGCTCAGATTTTGCCAATTAGACATTTTTAGGCTGATCAATCTAAGTAACATTTGCCTCACCCAACAACATAAATAATTACAGTTCTTCCTTTTATTCTACAGAATTATGAGTTATGCATATTCATAGTTTTATTGAGAGGAAAACTGACAGAGTCCAGCAGCTGCTGGTTCTTTAACAACAGGGAGAAGAGAAGGTCACATATGAAGATGTTGGGATGAGTTTATAGAATGCACAGGTACCACATAGAGATTTCAAACCAAAATAGAATACTTAATTTTTAAATCACTCTCCCAGTATAAATTTGAACTTGTTTTCAGATAGGATGAGACTGAATATTTCACTGAATTAATATAAAATTCCCTGATTTGATTTTCTTTTAATTATACATATTTTATTTATAGTACATGTTTGTAGCACATGCATTTAGCAATCATTTTGGGGAGCCGGAATGAATACATAATATAGCTCACTTCTTATCTTAATCCCCTTCCCTCCCCCCTCCCCCTCCTCTAGCGCTCCTCCCCCCCTTTTCATTCCCGTTGATACTATCATTTTAGTCCACTATTATAGCCTACAGGGTTCATGGTTGCTGAGGTTACTGGGTTCATCTTCCTGGTATAACTTCACTCTAGCAACTTCCCTATCCCCCCCCTCCGGTGCCCTGGACCCTTCCTTTTTGCAAGAGTTCCATTCTCTTTGTTTTTTTGTTTTGTTTTGTTTTGTTTTGTTTTTTGAGACAAGTTCTCACTTAATAGTTCAGGCTGGACCTGAGCTCTCTATGTAGCCCAGGCAAGCCTCAAACTTAGCAATCCTCCTGCCTCTGCCTCCCAAGTGCTGGGATTACAGGCTTGAGCCATCAGACCGGGCTTCATCCATCCTGTTTGTCTCCTTTCTCCCTCTCTTTTTCCTTCCTTCCTTCTTCCTTCCTTCATCTTTCCTTCCCTTATTTTTCTCTGTCTGTACCTTGCCATACTGATTTTATTGTATTTTTTCCTCTCTTTTGAATCTCTGTAAATCTGTATGACTGACTACATGATTTTTTAAAGTATATTTTAATTGTAAACATATACAGTATACAAAATATTAATTGTCTACAACTCCTTCATGTTTGTGTTTCTCAAACTGATATTTTTGTTCGTTGGGAAAGAAATGACAGTTTCCATATGATTAGAGGTCCCATTTGACCCTGCTATTCTCCTGCTGAGGATATACAAAAGAATTACAAGATTAATATCACAATGACATGTTTATAGCAGCTCAGTTTGTGATAGCTAAATCTTGGAAACAACCTAAATGCCCATCAGCACTAGACTGGATAAAGAAGATGTGTTTTATTTAAATAAAATGGAGTATTACTCTGCCATAAAGAATGATGAGGTTGAGTTATTTATACTCTCAAATGGACATATCTTCAGGACATAGTCATAAGTGAAATAAATAGATCACAGATGTGTAAATATTGTATTTTTTCTTTGGCATGAGAAACTGAAGTTGTAAATGAGTTCTAGAATTCATGATTGATATTGTGAAATAATAAATATTCAAAGGGAATGGGCTTTAGCTATAAATAATGAGGGTAAAGAAAAAAGAATTGATGATTAAAAAGGAAACAAAACTTTTGTATATAGGGGCAGGGGTTGGAGGGTGCGTAGGGGAAGGGGAAAAATGAGAATTAAGTCATGTCATATACTGGTACAAATTCTCAATGTTGAGCATAATTCCGATGTGTATATATAATGTATCAATAAATTAAGTCACAAATGCCAGAAATGACAGTTAACAGTGTGCATCCAAACTTATTATTTTAAAAACTAAGAACAGATATGAATAGAATATAATGGAATGAGACAGACTATAGTAGGTAGGATACAGGGCAAAGGTGATAAAACAGAACTGAATTTCACAAGTCCTTTGTGGAACTCATGTTGCAACAAGATATACCGGACACCGGTGTGTGTGGAGCCGCACAGACAGGAGATGGGGAGACTGCGTCAGTGTGTCCCTAAAACCCCACGCGTCCTGCTCTGTGACCCCTCTGCCGGAAGCTGCTTCTGTTAGAGCTGCAGTTTATGCAAGCGTTGAGCGCAGATGTATCTATGGGCAAATGTCAGGTCTGGAGAGCAGTCCGGCATTGCAAAGAAACCTAAATAAATAAATAAATAAATAATAAATAAAACTAAGATTGTAACATTTCACTTCTTGTTCGTCTATTGTTCTATTGAAAAATTTTTTTTCTCATACCTGAAACTGCTTTGAACCTTTGATTCATATTCAACTAAACTAGAGGAGAAAGCAGTGCCTTACATAATATAAAGTGGAGAAATTACATTTCAGTGGTATACTTTCAAAGTACCTATTGAATTTTCTATGAAAATATAATTGGCTGAAGCTTGTAATTTAATAAATTCCACCAATATATTTTCTCGAGGCAATGTTTAATCCAAACAATACAAGCCCTATACAATAAAAGAGTTCTGTTAATACAATGCTACTTTCCTTATTGTCCACTGGGAATATGAATTACTGTTTCCAACAGAAAAGGGAAAGGACAGTAAACCTAGCCTTGGACTGGTGCCTTTATGGTCGTTCCCACCAGCACTTCTTCACAATACTGCAGTAATATGAAGAAGATAAAATAATGACGCAGTTCTATTGACATGATTTTCCTATGCCAATCATTTTTGATACTTTGCATTCTTTTCTATGTGTAGCTTCAAATGTAGCCCAGTAAGTATTGCGAAAGTACCAGATGGGACGTGACAGAACTCGGCACCAGCTGGAGGGCCTGGCATCGAAAACTCGGGACAGTGTGAGTGCCAGAGAGAGAAGTGATTCTGCTGGAGTATAATGACATTGCTTTGTCATATCCAATAATAATAAATATTTTGTCTCAAAAAACAGTAAGTAAATTTTAATTGAGGGTGAGAGAGTTCCAAAACAGTGGACAGTCTGTAAGATCAATAAGTTCATGTCCTTAATACACTCTAAATACATTGGATTACTTTACCTATGTGTGATATAAAAACTGAATTTCAAATTTAGTACTTTAATAGCATCCTTGGGAGTAATCTAAAAATAATAGTCAAATTATATAGAAGTAGAGTGTCTACTCTAAGCACACATGGTAAGAAATTAATCTGAATTTTGTTTAATTTATGTATGTATGCATATGTGTATATATGTATTTACTTACTTGAGACAGGGTCTCACTTAGTAGTTCAGTCTGACCCTGAACTCACTCTGCAGCCCAGGCTAGCCTCAGAATCATAGGAATCCTCCTGTCTCTGCCTCCCAAGTGCTGGGATTATGAGCATGAGCCACCATACCCAGCTTTGTGATATGTGTACTGGGGATTGAATTTGGTCGGGCCTTGTGCTTTCCAAACAGATGCCAGAACCAATGAGCTCAATCCCTGACCTGCTAATTTGAATTTTAATAGGAAAACTTGTGACCTTGCATAAATAATAACTTAACTGTCACTAAGAGAAAAATCTTAAGGTGTTCCATTTCATCCCAGGGGGGAAAACAGTTTTAGTAATTGAAAAAAGACACCTTACTGAGTTCAAATCTTGGTATGACCCAAGCATTGACTTTTCTTCACTTAAATTTGTAATATATGGATGAATATTGTTCTAACTCAGTAGAATCTATGAAGGATAAATGGATTAGCATTTTGAGAAATATTGGGCAGAACTCAGCATGTGATAACCCTCAACAGTTCAAGAGTCAGCTAACCTGACAATAATTGTATAATGTCATTAGTATTGTAGCCATGATATTAGAATCTACATGTTTCTATATATTTAAATCTTCATTCTGAGTTCCACTTAGTATTAATAGGTTTGTTTCCATTATAAGTGAGTGTCCTATGCAGTCTTAGGTACTGTCTGGTGAATTAATAAAGTCCATATGTGTGCAGTCATAAACCCAGAAGTATAAACAATATAAACACATGCCCCATGTGGTGGCTTCACTTCTGAACACAACAGTGTGGCTTGGTTCTGAGACAGTAGGATCAGATGGTGTCATCCCGACTGTGAACTGCGAAGCAAATCACTCACTTTAATTTGAGTTTTAAAGAGTGTACCCAAATTCATTAAAAATCACAGAGAACTTTTCAAATTCATTTGCTTATGAGATTTATTTGAATCTAGTCATTTTTGATCAGGTTTCTGACAGTCCCACACTTTTTTTTTTAAACAAAATGAACATGAGAATATCTGATTCCTCTGGGTGTTAGAAGCTGCCAGCTTGAAAAAATCAATGTGATGACTAAAACTGTAAAATGTAGCTTTTAATTTGTTTTTATGGTCTGTTGAGCAAGACATTCATCCATGACAGCCCCCACCTGTTGGTACCTAATGTCTCCTTAACAACCAGTTACTGGGTAAGACTCACTCAGATTTTTACAACCTGTGTGGATTTAAATGTATATTTACATTACACAGGTTCTTTTCAGACTTAAAGCAGAATTGTTATGGAGAGGTTTTCACCACGATGGTCATTATAGATGATGTGAGCAGAAAGGACCAATTTTCCTTTTCTAAATATGTTCAGTTAATGGAACAGTAGAACAGACATTTTTAAAATATTCTTGCTCATGCCCAATCTGACTACAAATGGGAAGAAACTCACTTATTGTAAGAAATCCACTGGATTTACAACAAAACACAAAATCTTGTCCATTTAAATTTGACCTGTATAATCCTCTTTAATAAATATGAACACATTTTCACTTTCAATTCCTGCACTAATCCAAATTTAAATAAATAATAACATGTATTGAGGACAATTGTAATAATGCAACACCTACTTCGTGTGTTCTTCATTAAATGTTCATAGGATAATCTTTTAAGATGCAATTTTTTCCTATATTATCCAAACTCCACCTCTAAGAGACCTTATTAGAAACGGACAAAGTAAGTTACAATCTTTTCAATAACAAATTACCAACTTTTCATCTGTTTCTGGAGGCACAAATGGGAGAGCAGGATTCTTCATTACATGAGGTGCTGTTAACTTGTAATGAATGCATTTATGTGTAATTATGCTAACTCACAGGGGCAATAAATATTTAGTCCAGCCGAGACAGGAAATAGCACATGTATGCTTGTATTCCTTGGAGTAGGATGAAATATAAATTGATATGAAGATAAACATATCTGTAGGGTGAAATTCTTTTTTTTGGTAAACACACTTGTAATAATTTATTAATAATACTTGTATTGCTGAGGAGATCACTTGAAGCAGTTCTGAGAAAAATGATACACTTAGTTCTGAGAAAAACAATAATTATTTTATTGAAATCCTACTGTACCTTCAACACCTTGTAATATTTCTTTCTTGCCTGCAACTGTGAGAAGCATAACTGCTGCAGAATGCATAAGTCAATCTAGCTTTAATTAATGGCATAAATAAAAATATTCACTACATGTGCCAAGGCCCATTGCAGAGGTTTGTTGATATTTGTATAACTTATGTGGAATTTCTCGTTTTCATTTTGTAGCTAAGACCTACAGTATTTGATATTTCCTTCATGGTAGGTCTAGGATCAAAACAAGGGTCTCTTAATTCCAGGCAAGTACTGGTACTCTGAGTTACATTCTCAGGTAATTTATTTGATAATTATATACATATACATATATATATATATATATATATATATATATAGTGTACAAATATATCAGTTTCACATACAACTATGTCAATTTGTATATGTGTATATATCTATATCTACATGTCACTTTATATATGTCAATTTCAAATATATATACCAATTTCAAAGAAGTAATTATACTGATCACCATCATTATCCAAAATAAAGCCATACAGATAACATCAAAACTACATTTTATTCAACTTTTCAGTTGTTTGAGAAACTTTAATCACTGGGGGAAAACTTGAAGTTGTATACTGTTCTTTATTTTTATTAATATAACTTTAGTAAATAACATTGATCATTTATTTAACTCATACCTTCCTTCTGCATTAAATCCATTTTATCAGTTTATAATTATATCTCCAGAGAATAAAAATCAGAAAATACCAATGTAAACTTTTGTTTTGTTTTGTTTTGTTTTAGAGACAGAGTCTTTGTAGCTCAGGCCGGCCCTGAGCTCACTAGGTAGTCCAGGAAAGCCTCGAAGTCAGCAATCCTCCTGCACCTGACTCCCGAATGCTGGGATGACAGGTGTGAGTCAACACACCTGGCACTATGGTATATGTTACTGATTGCTGGTGTGAGCGAGTCATCACACCCGGTATCATTATATGTGGTTACTGGGGATTGAACCAGGGACCTCGTGCTTGCATGATAGGCACCAGAACCACTGAGCTGAATCTCCAGTCCTCAGTGTAAAGATTTTTACAAATTTAAACCACATTTTCTCCGTATAAGAAAATCCATAAACATGTGTCACACAGCCTACGGTCTAGGAATCATTCTATGTAGGTTGTTTTGCATTCATTCACCTTTACTTTTACTGTTTTCTACCAAAAGTTACACCTGTGTACCAGTAACAGACTCACCCCACGTGTATATTTTGTGCCTCATTTGTATAAAAATCATTTCCAAAAATTTAAGGATTATTGGTAAAATGCAAAGATGTGAAGACACAGATATTCAAATGACTAAATAGTAAAACAGATATCAAAGTAATAATTAGTACAGAGAGTATTTTATAACATTAATAAGACCTAGTTTCAATAGGTAATCTCAATTTTAAAACAATCAAGCATAATCCTTAATTACTGTCTGTATTTATCAATTAACCAAAATTAGTTTCATTTTTTTCAGGTAATTAAACCATATGAAAAAGCATATCACTCATGAAAACATAATTTCCTGGGAACCTGTCAGGATTCCTATTATGTAGCTTTCAATAAAATATTTCCATTTAGTCTTTTCCAAATGTCTACACAATTATCTATGTGCAATGTGACCATACTCTTTTGATTTTAAATAAATCATTACATCATGATTTAATTTTTGCTATACATATTGGAAACATTTGTAATTAGAGAATTATGAAAATATACCTAGAATAATATTATTATTACTATTTTGAATAAATATATATTTGTTAGTTGTTATATATATTATATATATATCTGTTAGTTGAATATATATATCTGTTAGTTGTTGTATTTATGTTACATATATAGTGATTTTATTTAGAGTATCTTTAGAACATCTTCAGAAAATCTTTTCAATTATTAGTAAGCTAAAGGATACTGTTTCTAAAATAAAAATAATATTTACTCTTAACAGTGATAGTTTACAGTGGAATCAATATTTTAAGTAAAATAAATTTATATTAAAGGGAAAATACACAGAATACAAAACCCTTTATATTCCACATTAGTAAACTTCAATATTATTTGAACATTTTCCACACAGTTTTATCTCATTCATATTTAAATAAATAGATACTATATGTATCCTATGTGCCAAATAATATTTAATTTTGGGGAGGTATTTCAATGAGCTATTTACAATAAAAGGTTTTAAATGCATTTGTAACTAATATTAATCAGAGTTTAATTTTAAAAAATGCAAAATTGGGCTAGAGATTTAGGTCAATGGTTCCAGCACCTGCCTAGCAAGCACAAGGTCCCTGGTTCGATCTCCGGTAACCACATAGGCTATACCATGTGGTGACTCACGCCCACCAGCAGTCAGTACCACATACCACAAGTGCAGGCCGTGTTGGCTCAAACCTATAATCCCAGCACTCAGGAGGGAGAGGCAGGAGGATTGCTGAGTTTGAGGCTTGCTGAGTTTGAGCTATATAATGAGCTCAGGGCCAGCCTGAATTACAAAGTGAGACTCTGTCTCAAAAAAAAAAAAAAAAGAAAGAAAGAAAGAAAAGAAAAATAAAATAAATCAGCCTTTCTTTGCTACATATAATATTAATCAAAATTAATAGATACCATTTACTTTGGTTGAATATATTTCTTTCTTTACAATTAATTTTAGATTCATCCTAGCAATTATGAATTTACTTAACTTACTTAAAACAAAGTCAGTACTACTATATTAAGAAAGAGACTTGGAAAACAGACAATTGCATGTAAAGTAAGATATTGAAATGAATTAGCTGTTATGCACTCGATAAATTGACTGCTTTCCTCGGTGGTTTCAACTGATCTGGTGAGTTAATAATAAAACCATCTGTGTTAAAGGGCCATTCTGAAAATTTAAAAAAAGCCAGTTTAATAAAAACTTTGAAAAATACTCATGAAAAAGTAGATGATAATAGTTAATGAAAATTTACTCATTAAAAAATAAATAGTGAATATTAAATAACCCAAAAGAAAATTCAGCAACACTTTGTAGAGTGATTATTAAACATGTAAGATTCATGGTAATATGGCAAATTATGTTTTTACAAAATTCACTGGCATTGATTATACCTTAGCATATATTTTAAGATTATGTTCAAAGATTTGTATTACTTAAAATGAACAATATGTTTCCTCCTCACTTTAATGGGCAATTATGTCTAACATACAAATCTTAATTTTCACAGTGTTCATAGTTCTCATGCAATAAAACTGTCTAAACTAAATTTTACTCTATATTAAAGAGAGAATTTCTTGCCAGACATATTTACTTTCAAGATAGTGTAGCTGTAAAGGTAAGAAGAAAATTTTCAGTATTCAAAGCTCTGTAAATTAACAATGACAAACTAATTATAGTGGTGGATGCAAGCGCCTAAAAAAGATTATTCTGACATTCTGTAAATCTATAGCTCATAAATTCCTGTACTTTAGATTACAGCTCAATAACAAGTTAAGGGGGTGGTGACTAATAAAACAGCACTCATGATAGCCAGTACATATTTGGCAACTTCCATTTTTATCCACATGCCAAATGTCAGCAACTTTTCACCCATAATTATTCTATGAACCGGTACTATTACTAAAGCAGAATTTTTAACTTTAGAAATGTATTTCCTTTCTCTTTCTTTCTTTCTTTCTTTCTTTCTTTCTTTCTTTCTTTCTTTCTTTCTTTCTTTCTTTCTTTCTCTCAGTCATATATATATATAATTTTATATATATATATATATATATATATATATATATATATATATATATATATATATATATCTCCACTCCTTCTTCTCCTCATACACAAAAGCTTTGTTTCTATTTCTCCTTCTATTTTCTCCCCCCCCCCCCGGTCTCTTCTGTCCCCTTTCTCCCTCTACGTTTCCCTGACTCATTGGAACATTTTATTCTCTTTTGGGAAATGGGTAAAGAAATCATTCTGAAATAAACGTTCTTTGGAAACGCTCTATGTAATATTAAGTATCTGTTAAAAAAGTATCTGTTGCCAGGCATGGTGGCTCATGCCTGTCATCCCAGCACTCGGGAGGCAGAGGCAGGAGGATTGCTGAGTTCCAG
>PVIC010003876.1:0-66051 GCA_004025085.1 Thryonomys swinderianus | reverse complement strand
GTAACCACATATAATGCTGGGTGTGGAGACTCACGCCCACCAACAATCAACACCGCATACCACAATGCCGGGCGTGGTGGCTCACATCTGTAATCCCAGTACTCGGGAGGCAGAGTCAGGAGGATTGCTGAGTTCACGGCAGCTTGCCTGGGCTACATAGTGAGCTCAGGGCCAGCCTGAACTACAAAGCGAGACCCTGTCTCAAAAAAAAAAAAAAAAGAATAAATGCAAGGAGACACTTAATATAAGAACTGAAAGAACTATGATGACTTACATGCAATGTGTCATCCATGATTTAACTCTGGGAAAAAAAAAACTTGAAAAATATCACTGGGATTTTAAGGAAATCTGAATAACAACTGCATTAGAGAATTTTTTTTAATCCATGACAAAAATGTTATATTAGTTTTGTCAAAGGATGTTCTTGTTCTTGGGAGATAATGCAGATAGAATATATAAAGTATGACATATACAATTTATTTTAAAATGGCTCAGGGGCCGCGCATGGTAGCTCATGCCTGTAATCCCAGCACTCAGGAGGCAGAGACAGGAGGTCTGCTGAGCTGGAGGCTTGTCTGGGCTACATAGTGAGCTCAGGGCCAGCCTGAACTACAAAGTAAGACCCTGTCTCAAAAAAAGTGGCTCAGGGACCATCCTTGCCCTTCTCAAAAAAAGTCTGCGTGCGCGCACGCGTGTGTGTATGTGTGTGTGTGTGTGTGTGTGTGTGTGTGTGTGTTGGGGGCAACATGTCAGTCAAAGAGCAATACGGTGAAATATTAAGAAATGGTAAATATAGGTGAATATAGTTTGACTTTTTTCAAAATAAATGTAGACCAGAGAAGTTTATATCAAGACATATTCACAAAATTTCCATAACCAGCTGAGGCTGTGCTGAATGACACAGTCTGCTCAGAGTTCCTAACATGCGGCTGCTGTGGTCCAACTTGGGAACATCAGATCACTGAAGAATGTTGGCATCTTATGTGAAGTCAAACTGCTCTACTTTGTGGAGAAGGCAAGAAAGAGAAGGTTGATTATTTATACTCAAGTTTAGAAGATAAACAACTTTAAAATATGAAGAGTTTTCACAGCACTCGGGAGGCAGAGGCAGGAGGATTGCTGAGTTCAAGGCTTACCCGGGCTACATAGTGAGCTTAGGGCCAGCCTGAACTACAAAGTGAGACCCTGTCTAAAAAAAAAAAAAAAAAAAAAAAAGGTTGGAAAACATGTACCTGATAGAGACTATAAATATATCTGAATCAACAATTACTTTACAAATTTTCTACAATTAACATTCAGTCAATTGCAGAAAAGAACACTTGGATAAAAGTTGGGAATGTGACAAAGTCAGTATATACTATACACAAACCAAGAAGTTCACTTTAACAAAATCCAAAACATCATATGCAAGATTTCCCCAGCACTACAGATGCTAGGCTTACATTTAATTAATTTTATCTAAGCATAAGAAATGATCTCAACATTCTGAAAAGACAATGCACAAGGATCACAACTTTGAGCCCATCCTGAGCAACTTAAGAGACTTCAGCAACTTAGACCCTGCCTCAAAATAAAAAATAGAAAAGGGCTATTGATAGGGACGCAACTCAGTGAAAAGGTCCTAGGTTGAATTTCCAATGCAGAACCAAAAAAATCTGAATAAAGAAAAACAGAACCATTAAGCCTATAAAACAAAACATTAAGTCTCCACCTCACTATTCCTCACACCCAATTCACACTCTCCAGAGGCAACTAATTTCAACTCCTTTAGCATTTACTTCTGACATCAAACGCCACATTTCTAAATAATGTGCTTACCATATGGATTCTTATTTCCCATTTTAGATATTACATATTAAATTTTCCCTGTGAAAGATTAAGGATTTAACTTCCATATACTATGCTTCACCTCCATTATAATATGTCATACTTGCTCATCCTGTTTCCAATTATAACATTTGGTTAAGGCAATACGTACTTAGTGTTTATAGTCTGACAAAGTAAATATTACTTCCAGTAGTGCCATGTAGAATTATATTTGCTTTCCCAGGATAATTCTGTTTCTCCTACAGCTATCAGTTGTTTTTTGTTGTCATCGTTGCTTGCTTAGCTTTTCATACTAGTAGTTTTTCACCTCATCAAACCTTCCCAAGAACTCTCAGAATTCCTTTGGTAAAATAAAAACATCAAATTCCTCCTTTTTTTCAGGAAGGTTCTGGGTTTTTTTCTTAGAGACATTTCTACATACTTCATCCTCCTGGCTGGAATAGTTGCAGGCCTCATTTGGACCGGGACTTCCCTTTGTTACCATTTAAGAATTCCCTTCACCCTTTTCCTCTGAGGGAAACCCTATTCTTGGATCCTCAATTTTCTCTTTTTTTCTCCCTGTATTTTCACAACAAATCCCCATTAACTACCTGGCCAAAAAGCATAGAATATGAGGTTAAAGAATTTTTGAGTGTTAAATGTCTCAGTTGATCATCTGAGTGGGTAGTAATTCTAGGTAGGAAATTATTTTCCAGATAACTTTGAAAGTTATCCTTTTCTTCTAGATTCTAAGAAGGCTGCTGAGCAGTATGAGCTATTCTGCTTACTCATATCCTTTTTACAGTATTTCCTCCCTCTCTCTGAAAGCTTGCAGGACTGCTTTTTAATTTTCTGTTCATCCCTGGAATCTTGAATTTTATAAGCTATGCTTAAGGGTGAGCTGTTCTCATTCACTCATAGGATGCTCAATGAACTGTTTCAATCTTGAACTCATATCTTTCATTCCAGGAATTTTTTTGTGTTGCTCCTTTACCACTTATAGACATTTCTCACTTCCCGCATGCATAGGAATTTCTCCTGGCTTTCTCATTTCACCATACCTGGCATAGGCTAGTGTCCCTGCCCAGCTGACTCCTGTCCCTGTCCACTTCTTTGAGCCCCATGCAAAGTTCATTTTCCGTTTTTTCCATGCCACAGAATCTTTCTGTACTCTCTCATCTTTCCTACTAAGTTCCCAGCAGACTACATGTAAATTTCCCAAAGTCAAAGCTCAGTTCTATTATACCTGGACTTCAGCACCTTTTACAGAGTCAGGTCCATAGAAGACACCTCTTCTACTCAAAAATATTTGCTGAATAAATGAATAAAGTTTCTGGTTATTCTCCCATTATATTTTTGCAGCTAGAAAGATTTTAATCAAGTAAGTCAAACCTGAGACCTGAAGGTTTGTTTTTTGGGGTTTTTATTTTGTGGTACTGGGGATTGATCTTGGGCCCTTCTGTGTCCCAGGTTGGCATGGTACCCCTTGAGCTAAATCCCCAGCCCAAGACCTTAAGTTTTTACAAGTATGCCCAGAGGATTCTAGAGCAAATCCCGATTGGGTAACTGGCACCAAGGTTTCCCAGGAGACTGAGGAGGGTGTCTGGAGGCCTCCGGAACGGGTTCCCTTGGAGTCTTGGGGTGGGGAGAGTAGAGGAGGCATGGAGATATCTTTCCAAACCAAATCAGAGATCTGAACCGGTATGAGAGCAACAGCATTTAATTTAAACCACTGAAAGGCACCCTTCTCCAGGATCTTCAGCCTCTGACATGAGGCAACTAGTTATATTCTTCCCAGAATTACTGGTACACTGTGATATACCCTGCCATAGAGGAATTGGCTATATATGAATGGAATCTATGCAATTCCTTGAATCCTTTATTGAGATTGTAAAAAGTTAAGTCCTGTCTGATTCCTAAACTAACAATGCTAGTGCTTCTCAGTAGAAGTTTAATCCCAGTGAGCTTGACAAACTGAAAAATTCAATAGAGATTCCCATTCCCATATACAGTACATGAATACTGAGCTTCCTCCACTTTCATTTAGTCTTTATTCCAAAAAGAGATACATATGGGCAGGGGATTTAGCTTAGTGGTTCCTGTGCCTGCCTACAAATTCAAGGTCCCTGATTCCATCCCCAGTAATCACATGCAACAATACTGGGTGTGGTGGCTCACTCCCACCAGCAATCAGTACCACATACCACAATGCTTGGTATGGTGGCTCACACCTGTAATCCCAGCACTCAGGAGGCAGAGGCAGGAGGATTGCTGAGTTTGAGGCTTGCCTGGGCTACACAGTGAGCTCAGGACCAGCCTGAACTACAAAGCGAGACCCTGTCTCAAAAAAAAAAAAAAAGAGCTACTATATATGACACGAATGAAAAATTTAGGTTGCCAGTCAATCAGGTCCATAGCATCTGAGAAAACTGCTACTTGATCAAATTACACTCTGGCTTGTCAAATGAATTCTCCAATAAACAGACCATCCATATACTTTTATTTACATACTAGCACCTCACATATTTGTTTCCAGCAATTTTAAAAGAATTATTTCTCCATTTTTAAAGGCATTTTTCTCTATGTAACAATCCCAGTCCTTTTTATTTATTTATTTTTTACCCATACAACACTTAAGGGTAAAGTTAAAGCAAGAGTATCAGAAATATTAAGCCAAAATAAGGCATCAAAACTCTAAAAATATTGAAAATCATAGTGGTTGAATCCAATCATCTAAAGACTGTAGTAGCTTCCAAAAAAATTTTTTTTAATTTATACTTTGTCTTCAATTAAAATTGAAACATTTTTAAACTATTAACTAAATTGCTGAAAAGCATACATGGTATCACCATTTATCAAAAAATCGTATGGGGGGCCGGAGGGTTAGCTCAGTGGTTCGGCACCTGCCTCGCAAGCACAAGGCCCTGAGTTCAATCTCCAGTAATCACATACAATGTTGAGCATGGAGACTCATGCCCACCGACAATCAATACCACATACCGCAATGCCAGGTATGGTGGCTCACGCCTGTAATCCCAGCCCTCAGGAGGCAGAGACAGGAGGATTGCTGAGTTCGAGGCTTGCCTGAGCTACATAGTGAGCTCAGAGCCAGCCTGAACCACAAAGCAATATACCCTGTCTCAAAAAAAAAAACCGTATGGGTAAAAATGAGAATTAACTTGTGTCAAATACTGGTACAGATTCCCCAATGTTATATGTGATTGTGAGATGTATATAAATTGTATCAATAAAGAATTCAATTAAAAAAATCATATGAGATGAAGGTGGAAAATCTCAAAGGGAGCATTATTTTATTTTTTAAACTTTTCAATCTTGCCCACAAAATAAACTCCGTTTATCTTTTTAGATCTTCTATTTTGCTTCTTGATTATTTAGATTAGTGTTGACCCCAAACAAGTCATCTGTCCCCCATCCTCTTCTTGTGACCTAAATGGAGAAAATTCCACGAATTTCTAACATCAAAACAGCAAGGTTTTAAAATTTTATGTTGAGTTGAATTCTGCCTGAGCCTCTGGACAACCTGAAACAATCACTTTTCCTTACACTGTCCCATTCCCAGACCTTATAAATAAAAATTTGAAACCTCCTCCACTTAACGTCTCACACTTGAGAGCATAAAGGTAACTAAGTATATTCTGTGTTACTTTACTTCATTGATAAATCCTCCTTCCAAATGCCAGAAATTTGAACACAGAAGCAGCACGGTCCAGGGGAAAGACACCTAAGCTAACAGGGAGATCCAGTAGGAAAGCCAAACACACACTGTGAGATCCTGGCCCTGGCGCTGTGCCTGCGGACCTCGGGTTTCTCACTGGCAATTACACCTGTTCTGTGCAGGCTTTGGAAAGTGAGAGAAGGTGTGAAAGTGCTCTGCACAGTGCCCACCATGTGGTATACACATGAAACATGGAAATTATGGTTTTCTAATTGTGTAATAAGTTCTAATGCTGTATTTAGCCATCTATTCCTTTAGCCTTCACAGTCAAGAATGCTTTCCTCCACAGCTTCCCCCTCTTCATTTCCAGAATTATTTCCTATTATATTCTCTTGCTTTTACACAATTACTAATATATATACTATAGATCCTTAGTCCTGTCCATCTGCTTTTCTTTGTGTGTTTAATTTTTTCTCATCCTTCTGTAGCCTTGCTTTGGTTTAGGTCAATTTTTGCATCATCGTATAAGCAGATATATTTTTCTTTTAAACTATTACTCATACAGAATGAATTTAAGTTATTAAAGGTAACATGTTTGTTGTTTGTACTTTTGACACATTAGTGTTTCTAGGAGCTGCATATGCAATCACAGCACTTGCTTTGTTTGAGTCCTTGAAAACACACTTCATAGGCTGGCCTCTGTCTACTTTCAGACCTTATCTATTCACACCATGGGACATGTAGCTTAGAAAAACTGTAACCCACTTTGTTAAGAATAGGCAGATCATAATTTAAAAAAAATTAAACCAACTACAAAAGTACTAACTTTTTTAGAAGAAAAGATCTTTGAACTTTCTCTGTATATATCTATGTTTCAGACCTATTATTTCTGAATTTAGGTCCTTCCTCTTTTTTATTCATCATGTACTTATACTTTCCTCCAAGTAAACTTGCAAGTTTATTTCTGATGCAATATAGTAAGAAAAACTCATTCGTTGTATCATGACCTAGATAAAATTTCTAGGGACTTTTCAAAAACAGCCCTCGGCCTTCAACAAATTATTTTGCCAACTTTGCTGCCGTAATATTTATTTATGCTGGTATTATTTCAGCCTTCTTAATATAGATCACTTGTAGACAAGTTAATGTCACTGTGCTTATCATAACTTAGAATCACTGCTCTGCACATTTTTTTTTTTTTTTGAGACAGGGTCTTGCTTTGTAGTTCAGGCTGGCCCTGAGCTCACTATGTAGCCCAGGCAAGCCTCGAACTCAGCAATCCTCCTGTCTCTGCCTCCCGAGTGCTGGGATTACAGGCGTGAGCACCACACCCAGCACTGTGCTATGTGGTATTGATGGCTGATGGGCGGGAGTCTCCACACCCAGCATTGTATGTGGTTACCAGGGATCGAACTCAGGACCTTGCGCTTGCAAGGCAGGTGCCGGAACCACTGAGCTAACCCTCGGCCCTCTGCACATTTTTAAAAATAAGAATCTTATCTTCAAAAAAAAAAAGATGGAAAGCTCTCGTTTGGTTATTCTCCATAGTGTCAGGGTCAAAGAGTCCAAGATTCCATTCCACAACAGGACTGCTACTACTGTTATATTATTCTTTTATCACTAAGAAAGATAAAAGCTTCAAGATTAGCTAGAGGAGACTAGGTATATGAGTAAAACTCATTAGCACTGTGTCCACCGTAGATAGATGGTTCCTCAAAGGCCACTCTCAGAAACTAGCATATCTACATAGAATAGGTAGGGTTCAGTGAACAGGACTTCTGCAGGCATGGATCTCTAAAAGAAGACAATTTTAATTAAGTATCTAAAAGGCAAAGGCTATTACTTCATTTTTCCCACCTACACTTTACCATTTAAGTAAATATAAGTCTAGAGCAAAGGTTAAAACAACCTAAATGAAATATTCTTACTTATACTTTAATACTCCAATCAATGAAAATCAGCTTCTCTGGCACGCTTTCTGGCCAGAAATGTTATTAGCAGAAGTAAAATACAGGAGGACCAGGTGCCACAAAGACCTGTGTGGAACCTATGTGGAAGGCGGTGGTCCCTGTCATGGGCCACCTCCGTGCTCCCTGGGGCATGAGAGGAGGGTGCCAGCGTGAGAGTGGGCAGCTTCCTGGCATCTGGCTAGAAGGAGGAGGCAAGGGTGTCAAGGTGACGCTTGCAAGTGTACAAGGCCTCCTACCTGGCCAGCCTCCCACCCTTCCTGCCCAGTGTATTTCTAACCTGGAACCACTTCCTGTGAAGTAGAAAGTACCCAGCCTTCCAGGCTGCTGATAAACAAGGTAGCGTTTCGGACTGGTTACCCAGAATACATGTTCCCTAAGAAGGGTAAATGTGTGGGCTGCAACCTGGTCATCTCTAATAAGATGAAAGAGAAAAAGAAATGGGGGCTACCTGGGGTGACATACACCTCTAGCCCCAGAACCCTGAAGGGCTGAGGCAGAAAGATCCAGCCTGGCCCAGGCAACTTAGTGAGACCTTATCTCAAAAGCAGAAAAATTAAAATGGGCTGGGGCTGTAACACAGTGCAAAAGCCCTGGGTTCAATTCCTAGTTCCAGTAACAGATCCAAACAAACCAAGATCCTGTATTACACTTTGCTGATTCAGAAGCAAAATAACCTGTGGACACAAGTTTCAGGAAGAATTCCTGGGTATTGGGCCGCCCTCTGATTAGTGCGTGACCCATCCCTGAGGGCTCAGCAGGAACCACGGTGTGGGGTGGAGACTCCTCCATCAGTGAGGCCAGCAGAACAGATATTTCTTTAAGATCCATTCTGGCCCTAGAAGTACAATGACTAATCAGCCTGCTGTGAAGTATAGCTTCCCTCCTCTTCCAAGGATGCATCAGGAACCTGACAGCAAACATGGTGGAGAAGCACAGAGATCACTGTCTGGGATGGAAATGACTGGCTGTCCTCCCAGACTTCTGCTGAGATTAGGTGAGAGCCGTATTCAGATTTCCATCCTGTCACGTCCTTTCACTTCTCTCCTCTGTTAAAGCAAAAGCTTCTCATCTTGAAAGCCAGAGGATAACCACAGACTATAAACACTCTCTTCTCAGCAAAATGGAATTGTGCTCCCCCATGTAGCGGTGGCCAGAGAAGCAGAACCCTTGCTCGCACCAATCCCATGTTCTTCAACTGCCTTTTCCCATTCATGGTGTACGTAGCACTCACTGCACAGAAAGTATATGGATAACCAGGCATCTTACAGCATCCACTTTATATCAAGATTTGGAGAAATAAATGTGTCTTTTTGTACCTGATCGCTCAATTAAATGGTACAGAAGAGGAAAGAGAATGCAAAGTTCACATCAATTTTTAAGATTAAAAATGAGATTTTTTAAGAAGATTCTTGCTCACAATGGAGGTATTTATGAATATGGTTACAGATTACAGATACCTTCCTTCTTCCTCACATATAGTACTTGGGGAGAAAATTTTATTAAGCAAAGATCCACTCTGACTTAAAGACAAGAATTCTTTCCTTCTCAGTTTGGTTTTTCTCTATGGAAGTTCAGAGATGAATCCACAAAGAACGTTGTTGGGCCCTGAGGACAAGCTGTACTCAAAACTCAGCCATAAGAATAGTTCCAAGTTGATTTCAGTTCCAGACTCATAACCATCCTCCTTCATACTCTCAAATTCTTCATACAGGTATGCAAATACATCAATTTTCAGGTTCTTCCCCAAAAACATTGAAAAGTAATATGTAAGCACAAAAATACACAAAGCTACTTTGGAAATCCTTGTGTGCAACACAGAAGAGTCATCAGAAAAGCCGCCTACCTTTCCCAACACACCCACTTCAGTATAACTTGGGAACGGGACAACCCATGAGACCGCCCCTCATCGGAGAGAGGTGAGGCCAGGAGGTCTTTCTGTGTATGGCTAAAGAGGTGGGAAACCCTCCTCTCTCCCACTCAGTCAGTCACGGAAGCTGAGTGACATTGCATTCCGAGGTGGTGTCTCATATACTAATTTATCATTACAAAGAAGGTGCTACTGCCTCGATTTATAGGTGAGGCGGTCAAGGATCAGGGGTACGGAAAGACTGACTACCTAACCTACAGATCACACAACTGGGATTCAACTCAGGTTGGACTCCAAAGTCTTAGCCTTTTCCACCATATGTCTTTTTTCTATATTATTTTCCTGCCTCCTGATCCATCCATTCCTCTTTTTTTCTTTTAACCTTTCTAGCTCTCTCAATCTCTCCCTCCTTAATTTTCTCTCTCCCCCCAGACTCTTTCACTATTATAGTAATTACTGATTCCTTACTATACTCCTAAAATTTAAAGGGAGGAAGCTTCAATTTCCTATTAGCAATAGTGGCGACAGGGCTGGGTGTCAGATGTGTTGCTGCTTTGTTCACAGTCTTCTGGGTTGGGATTATTTAACAGCTATTAGGGCATAATCAATGCTTCCGCTGTCTGTAGGAGGGTCTATCACAAAAGTACCCATATATCAGTCAAACCACACTGCGCTGTAGCATTTATAGCTCTCTTCCCATAACAGCCACAGCTTTCTGGTCACAGTTGGAACTCTGTTTATTTGTGTAAGGCAGGGCAAGGTTAATAGCCACAAAAGAAGGAGCCTAAATCTTCCCTGCAGTAAGACCAAAAAGTATCTTAGCAGTTCCTATTACAGGTCGGTAGACAAGATACCCATCTCGTCAATCTGTCCTGGGCAGAACAAAATGGAAAATGGACGATCCCAATTGATTTTTATGTCCAACATCTCAAGACACAGATACAAGACTATCTTACTCCAAGAACTACTGTATCACCACAACCCCCCTTTTCTAGAATCACTTGACTCTTCTTCAATGAAATCTTTCAGTTCCTAAATTCCACTGTCCATTCTGCCCTCTCTTCACACTAACACCTTCACTTTATATCTGACAACTTTTCATGAACGATCTTAACATCTCCAGCATCTTCTCTGATGATTCCATTTTCCTCTGCTTGGCCTTTGTAACTCCTTCATAATCTTGTCGCCCTATCAGAGTCAGTTTCACTGCTCATTCCAGATAGGCACCAAGCCAATGTATTGCCAATAACACTCACTCTGTGCTGGCTTAAAATACATAGCCCAACTTGCCAAGTTTCCTTATTTGGCAAGAAGGTCCCTCAGTTCCCAAGATCTTTGACCATCCATTTTTAGAGCCAAATCCTGGTGCTTAACATTTGGATATTACTCTCTCTTTAATGTGTATCTCCTAAAAGAACAGGTAAAAGCAATCAATCATCTATTTGCATTGCTAGGCTAGAAAAAAATAAATGTCCTTGCTATTGTTATGCTTGTTTATTCTGGAATTACTAGCACTAAAACTTATAATTTCACTAATGTTCTGTTGACCTTCAGAAGGATCCTCTTTGTTGCAAGTATTTCCAGGGCTGGCCCTATCTATCTGCCTACATGTGTCTAGCTGGCTTTTCTACCTATAATAAATTCCCGGTTCAAAAAAAAAAACCTACTTAAATAATTCCAAAAAGTTAGAGCAGGAATTAAATTGTGAAAGATTAAAATCAACAGTGCACATTGCTCCAAAAGAGCATTTTTCATCTTAATTCCAAACAAACTAAATTCATATTCATTTACAATCTCCCAAATCTCTCCCTATTGTAGCAGAAATCTAAAACAAAGGCTTTACAAATGATAAAAACCATAATTAAAATGCAGCCGTCACATTTTTTTAAAAAAAGACATAAAACTTCACTGTGCAAACAGGCCTTCTCCAAAGCCATTAACTTGTTTTGAATCATTTGTTTATTTTTGTCTTCAAACGTTTCCCTAGGTAAGTTTGAATCCACTAATACTCGGTTGTTGGTTTCACCTTAGGTCAGAAGCAGAAAAAGAGTCTCCTCAAACAGCTTTGGAGTATCCTTTAACAAGAATCTTAACTCAAACATCCAAGAATTCACTCTGCAAGACGATTCTCAGACACGTTATTAATGAAAGCTGCTTATTGTAAAATCGTTGGAACAGGCCACCAAATGGTGTGCTTTCACTATTAACGAAACTAACAAAAATAGTAATTAAGTTTCCCATAAACAGTGCTTATGCGGGATCTCAAGGCTCATCAGGAACGTACATTTCTGGCAAACTAACAATGACGATCCATTGTATTTGAGGCAATTCGATGTCGTCCAGCCAGTTTCGCGTCGGTTTTAGTGAAAGCTGTCACGCGCAAGCGAGGCGTGGCGACCTCGGCGCGCACCTCGGGGCCTGGCGCAGCGCTCGGCGGCCGGCACGGAGGGTCGCCGGCTCCCGAGGAAGCAAAGGGCGGGCGGGGCGGCCGGAAGGGCCGGCGGCGGCGGCGGCGGCGGGCGGGAGCTGCGAGCAGAAGTTGTGTCTGTCCCGTCCCGCACGCGCCGGCCTCTGCGGGAAGCGGCCTGCGCCAGCCTGACTCGGCGAGCCGCGCCTTGTCCCGAGAGGTGCCGAGACCCCCCGGCCGCCCGCGCGCTGCCCGCCCGCCCGTCTGTATCGCGGCTCCGCCGGGCCCCAGGCGCCCAAACCCGGCCCGCTCTTCCGGGCGCCAACTTGGCGGCGGGACCAGCCCGAACTTCCCGGCGCCCGCGGCCCGGCTCGGAGAGCGCCAGCCGGCCCCAGCCCGGAGAGCTCGCGGCGGGCGCCTGGCCTGGGCCCCTTCCCGCCCCTACCTGGCTTCCGGGCCGGGCGCGAGCAGCAGCCGGGGGCGCGGAGGCCCCGCGCGACGAGGGCGGCGGGTCGGGACGGCGGCCCGCGCAGCTCCCACGCTTCCGTCCGAGTCAGGAGTTGAACATTCCGCCTCTCCGCGCGGCGCCAATGAGGAAGACAGTCGCGGCAACAGCACCACCTACCTCCGAGCGCGGAACGGCCGGGCCCCTTGCCCGCTCCGACGCGTGGCGAGCGGGGCGTGGAGAGGGAAGGCCAGTGCCCCGGGTGCCGAGCCCGGAGCCCCGAGCCCGCGCGGCCCGGGGACGCGCCTGCCCTGCCGCGAGCGCGAGCGCGCGCGCCGGGCTCCTTACCCCGCGTTTTAACAAATTACCACAACCTCTTGGGTCAGCCAGTCATCAGCAAACACAGGCGCTGGGAATGCAGAGCTGGGAGGCTGCTCCGTGCCCTGCCCCAGTTAATTCCCTAGGTGGGATGGGGACAGAGATGGAAAGAGTATTCTGGGGAGACTGGGGTTGCAGAAGCCACAGTGGAACTATCAATAGGTACCTCGGGGAATTCCTCAGGAGTGGTCACCATCTGCTTTGGTGACTGAAGCGAAGTGCCTCAACTTCAGGGGAAGAAGGGATCCCCTGCTAGTGTGAGCAGAAGATGGCAGTGGGCTTGGGAGGAAAAGAAAAGAGCTGTTGATTGGGGAAGAGGATTCTATGCAGGAAAGCGAGAGAGGCTGCGAAGGGAGCGATATCCGGGGCTTTGAGTTTGAACTTAATCACCCATGGCCAGGGGTGCACTGTGAAAGTTGGCAGTGGGAGTAAATGAGTGTAGGTGGTTTTGATGGTGATTCACTGTGGTTACAGAAGGAGCAGATGAAAGAAGCAGGCTGGGTGGTGGGTGTTATCACTACCTAGTTATGGGATCGTGAAGACCTAAGTTAGAGGGTGCAATGTGGAATTTAAAAGTGGGGAATTGGGAGCTACGTTTCAGAAAGAGGTGGGAGAAATTAGTGACCCACTGGATTAGAAGAGGAAGGCGATGGTGCCAAATTTCACACCAGGGTGACTGGAAGAATGATGGTGTCACTGACAGAAATAGGAATCTGTGGAGGGAAGCTGGCTTCCTGCTGAGTTGGAGGTCACCGGAGGGAACCAGGTAGAGAGGCAGCAGCTGAGACAGGAATTCAGAAAGGAGGCCAATCTGTACGTGTTTCATATAAATTAAAGATATGAATGTGAAGGACTAGACATTAGAAAACCAACTTTCTGGTCTGTTATTATATGATGTGTACTTTTTAAAATTCTATTTTGGTGACTGAGGAATTAGGATTTATGTAAACTCATACCAAAAGACATTCTAACCTAGGTAATCAAATCATTGTAAATAGCCAACTACTGTACCTATGAAAGGGAAAACAAGGACTCATTAGCAGAAACTCAGGCCTAAAGAGAATGCAGTCGTTTAACTTTACCTTCAGAGGCCCTTGATTATGAAATGCACCAGAAGAAGTCAAAGAACCTGGTAGTAGCTCCCAGCTGATAGCTGGGGCATATTGCCAGGTGGATATCAGGTTCCTCCGTCTAAAAATCAGAAGGCCTGATCAGACACTAGCCACAGGTTCCAGCCTCACAACTATGAACACGTTTGGAGCACACAGCTTAAGATCCTTAATATTTTTAGCTGCACTACTCTTTCTCCCTGTCCATTTTTCCCTTTATTATGTTTTCCTGACATAATTGTACTCAGAAAATAACTAGCAGGAACAATGAACACTAAAGAAGAAGCTTCCAAACAAACTTAACCGATAATCTGGCAGGCATTCTCCTGTCTTCCCAATTAGGATGCAAGGCCCTTGAGGTCATAGCTCGTATTCTGTTGTATCTGTCTGTAACTTAAATAAAGGCATAATAACTGTGTGATAAACGGATTGCCTCATGTCTGCTTTTTTTCCTCCAGCTGCCTGTTTCTTTATGACCAAATAAATTTCATTAGGCCCCAAAACTAATAAATGTAGTCTAGTACTTATTCCCGTCACAGCGTCTGCTTTTCTCAAACTTTCATATCTTTTTTTCATAGCTTTTTGGTTAATCTCACCAGACACAGGTTTACAATGGTGAACAAGAGTTGCAAAGGAGATCAAGTCAAAACTATTAGACCTCCCTATTCCTTTACTTCAAATGTTTCCACACTAAAAATAGATGTACTCTGAGCATCCAGGTAACTTGGAAGTCTCCTTAGCACTCTCTTATATCAGTGAGCATCCAAGTGCAGTCTAAGTAAAAAGGTTATATTTTCTATTTAAATATAGCTTAAGAGTAAGTCCCTTAACCCCCTATTTGATAGGATTTTAAAATGATCAAGTGGAAATTCTAGAACCACCACCAGCTACAGTGAATCAGAGATGCACAGACAGAAATTCCAGGAAAAGCAACTTAAAAGGGAGAAACACTCTCCACCCTGCTCTCCGTTTAGAGTGAGAAGACTTACAATGTAGATTGGCACCTGGGGCGTCTTCTCCAGCCATCTGTTCTCCGTCTGAGGTTGTGAGTTACTGGTGTCTGGACCATAGCTAAGAATGAACCAACTGTTACACAAAGTCAGTGTTTTCACCTGCTGGACAACTGCAACCCTCTGGGAAATTGAGGCACACAACCAAATACCTTTCAGATAAGTAGTCATTACCTGAAAATAGTAAATAAAGCCTATGTCATTTTGGAGCTTAGTTTTCACATGCAGCTTGAGGCTCAAAGACTATTGAAGATAGCAGTTTAGGTGTTGAGGCATGAAGGAAGTAGTAGGGGAAGGGAAGACGTTAGGGACATTTGTAAAATGTACTTAACACCATTTACTGAATACCAGACATTGTATTGAGCTTGTTGATTACAATAATGACCAAGACATAGCTCCTTCTCTCACAGAGCTTTCAGACAGCAATGGAAAAACCAGCAAAGACATAAGCAATTCTTGTGTAGGGCTCACAGCAGAGCTTGTAACATGGTTGTGGGACGTCAAGGAAAGCTTCCAAGGCAAATGACCTCTAAATAGACATGGAAGGTTGAAGAGGAATCCCTGGGGGGAAAAGGAAGAAAAGGTAAGTATTTCAGGCAAAGTACAAAGGCCCAAGAACATTTAACAAATCCAAGAAATAAATTTGTTGAATATCTAGGGAAAAGACATTTTCAGATAGGAGTAATTGTCCTTAGGGTAGTAGTAATAGTCATAATGGTAATAATAATAATAATAGATCCTTTCTTTTAGTGCCCCTGCTGCTTCAGTGTCTGGCTAAAGCCTTTTCTTTTCCAACAGCCTTTTCTAGTCCTCCATCAGGAAGTAATCTTTCCCTCTCTTAAACTGTCTGGATACATTTAAATTTTGCTTCATATTATAATTATTTACATGCTTTTTATTTCTTTCGGAGCTTTAAGGGCAAGATTCGCATGTACCATTGTTAAGACTATGTATACCTTGAGGGACCAGGGATTTAGGTCAAGTGGTACCACACCTACCTTGGAAGCACAAGGGCCCAAGTTTGATCACCAGTACCACCAAAAAAAAAGAATCAAGAAAGAAAGACTATGTGTACCAATCTTGACTCACGTAAGGCATTGTCTGCAAGCACTCTATACATAGTTAATGAACAAATGAAAAACACAAAGTGAATTATAATTCAATTGTGGTTCAAGTTGGTACCTTTGGCCATGGCAGAGAATTTATTTGTAAAGAAGTGTGGAAACTCACACTGCCAACCACAGATTCTGTGTTAGGCCTTTATTAGGGATTTTGCAAGTACATTATTGAGTTGTCTAACTTACTTAACCTATAAAAGAGGAACCAGGGACACACAGATATTAAGTAAGTTGCTCAATATTACATAGCTCATTCTCTTTTTCTTTTTTTTTTTGAGACAGGGTCTCACTTTTGTAGTTCAGGCTGGCGCTGAGCTCACTATGTAGCCCAGGCAAGCCTCAAACTCAGCATTCCTCCTGTCTCTGCCTCCCAAGTTCTGGGATGACAGGCGTGAGCCACTACTCCTGGCACTGTGGTATGTGGTATTGATTGGTGGTGGGCATGAGTCTCCATGCCCAGCATTATATGTGGTTACTGGGATTGAACTCAGGACCTTGCACTTGCGAGGCAGGCGCCGGATTTTTTTTTTTTTTTTTTGCTTTTTGGAGACAGGGTTTCGCTTTGTAGTTCAGGCTGGCCCTGAGCTCACTATGGTGCCCAGGCAAGCCGCCGCGAACTCAGCAATCCTCCTGTCTCTGCCTCCCGAGTGCTGGGATTACAGGCTTGAGCCACCACGCCCAGCATTATATGTGGTAACCGGGGATCGAACTCAGGTCCTTGTGCTTGCAAGGCAGGCACCGGAACCACTGAGCTAACCCTCCGGCCCACATAGCTCATTCTTGAGTGAACTATAAATAAATCCTGATGTGTCTGTCTCTATCTCATTTTTTAATTGTACTGTATATTAGGGGAAATGTCTTTTAGAAATTTTTGGTAAAGCAATGAACTATAGAAGCACCTATCAATCTGTATGATTCTTTCTCAAATGAGACTCCCACTGCAAAAAATGGAAAAAATAGTTGCGTATTGTCAAAATATACACTTTAAAAATCTTAAAACTTTTGCATATAACCAGGGAAAATTCCTTTGGGCTAGTATTTTTCTGAAAAATTTCAAACTTGATGGTCTAATTAATCAAAATGAAATTTATCAACCACAGGCCAGCCTTTCACTCCTCCACCATGGTCTCTCATACCACCGGCCCCTGCATGATCACCTTATAAGGATTTTCCTTATCAATTCTCCCTCTCATCCTTGCACCTGGCACCCCAAGGATACTCTGTCTCCATCACAGAGGTAGGGGTCCAGACTCTTCCCAAAGAACCTTATAGTATGCAGAATATAATTACATAAAGGACAGTATGCATAATATAATTATATAAACATAAAATATGAAAATAACCATGTTTCTAAAATAGAAGTTTCCACCCTAAGATACTTACACTTTGGATAAGATAGTGTTATGGTTGGAATCTAAAATGTCCCCAAAGGCTGGATATTGGGCTTTTGCGAATTGGTTAGGATTATGGGCACTAACCTCAGGGTTAGTTCAGAGCTGAATGGGCCATCAGGAGGTGGGGCCCGGTAGAAGGGAGTGGGTCATGGAGGTGTAGATTGGGGCCTACAGCTTGCGGCCAGCCTCTTTCCCTCTCTCCTCTTCTTTTCATCTCCTTCCACCATTATTTCTGCCTTACCGCAAGCCCAGACACAACACAACCAAGTGTCCATAGCCCAGAAACATTGGCCAAAGTAAATCTTCGTTCCTTTAAGCTGTCTTAGGTGTTTTGTCACAGCGACAGGAAGCTGGCTGACAGAGCTGGTAAACTATTATAGGTACATTTTTATTTTCTTACAGTTTCCAGAGCTTCTTGATTAACTAAATTTTGTGACTCAGACTTCCACGCACTCTAAGAGGTCAATGAAATAATCCCGCATGGCGCTGAGTTATAGTGCCAATTTATTGGATTTAGACACATCCTATATAGAAGGAGAATTCTATCTGCTGGTATCTAGAAAGCAATATATTTCATAAAATAATTATTAGTTCCATTTACTAATTGCTCATAAAAAATCAAGTGACATCAATCATCTTTTATGTAGTTTTTCACGACCTCTTTTATTATAAACTTGACTGATACCAACACATGATCACCTATCTTCAGTATAGCTTCTTTCTCTCCCATGTGCATTTCTTTTACTGATATGCCTAATCTGTGTATTCACTTGTTATCAAAAAGACTACATTTGTAGGATCTATGTAAGATAGGCTCTCTGTTCTGCCAGATGAATGATATAGAATAAGAGGAGGACCGCTTCCTAGCACCTGGAAAATGTGGACTCACAACATACATTATCAGAAAATGCTGATAACATAGTCTTTTTTTTTAAATAACATTGTTTTTTTCAAATAACATAGTCTTTTTTTTTAATTTACACCTCTTTTGTGTGATTTCTTTCAGGTTGAAATTTGCCCAATGAATACTTCATAAGTTCTGCTTTCCTTTCTTTTTTCTTCCACCTTTGACTCTTCCCTAACTTTATAAGGTCCATTTGTATTAAGGTCCTATTTGAATTGTTGTTTGTAACACCTTCCAATTTAGTAGCATCTGCAAATTTCATTAACATGCTATTTACTCCTTCTTCCAGATCATTAAAAATGCTATTTCTTATGTATTAAATTTTGCGGTTGAATAAATTTAATTTGCTGTTGTAATTTCAATGCATGTTTTCTAAAGACACAATGCAGTTAAGAATGGTCTTAACATAGGCTTAAATCCATACCCAGTTTATAGTTATTTTACTATTATGCAATCCATTTGTGTTCTCTAATCAGCACTGTTGTGAGCTCCATTGAAGCCATAATCTATTGATTTTCTCTTCCCTCTTTTTCAATACAGTCATCATCTTGGCTTTAAATGCACAGCAATAGCGGAGTTGGAACTATTGTTGTACACTAATCCACAGCTATTTTTAAAAGGAAATTAAGTCTTCTTTCTTACTAGTTTTCTACTGATTTAAGAAATGTTCTACGTTAAGAAATTTATTTTATAATCATAATATTTGATTCTCCTGCACATAGTATCAATTTTCAAAGAAGAAATAGATTCTAGGCCTTTTTATTAGCAAGTAAATGTATATGAAACAAATATATTGTATATATCTATATACAACTTAATATTTATGTATTTGTACAAATAGGGGTAGGTATGCATACACATATTTGTTTTAAATCTATCCTCTCACCCCTAGAGAATGTGGGGTGACTCTTTTTTATAATAAATATGCCATCTTCAAATAACAGAATCAGATTCACTCAGCCTCTATTTCACTGTGTCATATCCCTCCCTCCTTATTAAATTTCTATCCTGCTAGTTTATATTCTTAGAACAAGAGATTTCCTGCCTCCCACTGTACTTATGGTCACATACTACAGTTTAAATTCATTCATAAGGTTAGTTTTTATGTTTTTACAAAATATTTTTAGGAAATCTCTTCTTTCCTTTATCTTTCAGTCTCTCTCTTTTTCCTGTAGTGTCATCTGGATATCATTCCATGCCATCTGTTTTCTTTTCCACCTTGAGAAGTTCATTTGACCTCTAAAATTTAGTTTCCCTGTTTGTGAACTGTCCTTTCATGATTCTCCTAGTCTTTCCAGGTGTTGCCAAGTTTAAATGAAGAAATGTACATAAAAGTAGTTTATAAATTATGTTAAAAATGGTAGGTCTTGGGCCAGGGATTTAGCTCAGTGGTTCTGACATCTGCCTTGCAAATTTAAGGTCCTGAGTTCAGGCCCTAGTAACCACATACCACAATGCTGGGTGTGGTGACTCATGTCTACCAGCAATCAGTACCACACTCATGCCTGTAATACCAGCACTCAGGAGGCAGAGGCAGGAGGATTTCTATGAATTCAAGGCTAGCCTGGGTTACATAGTGAGGTCAGGGCCAGCCTGAACTACAAAATGAGACCCTGTCTCAGAAAAAAAAAAAAAAGGTAGGGGTTATTTTTACTAAAAATAATACAGGCAAATACAGATATACTGAGAATTAAAAGCTATATTTCTAGAAGATTTTTCCATGTTGAGCTTTCAGTTAATGTCCATTTCCCCAGTAAATGTCAAAAGACATGTTATTGCCGGGCATGGTGGCTCACGCCTGTAATCCCAGCACTCGGGAGGCAGAGACAGGCAGATTACTGAGTTCGAGGCTTGCCTGGGCTACATAGTGAGCTCAGAGCCATCCTAAACTACAAAGCGAGACCCTGTCTCAAAAACAAACAAACAAAAAAAACCCAAAAAAGACATGTTATTCTGTCATGTTTGGCTTAGAAGGTAATTGAGTGCTGAATCTAAAAACTGAAGAGAAACACTTCTGTATTTTAGTATTACCCTAACTCAACAGCATGTAATTTTGTATGCTAGATTTTAAAAATAAATCTATAGTAGACATAGTTTCAAAAGACAAGATGTAATAAAACCAAGTAAAACCTGCTAACTCTGTAGAAGTAAGTTTTTCCTTTTATTTTTCTTTTTATGTTGTTGTTTTAAAGTCTTAAAATTTGAACTGAGTGAAAGACATTGACTGGGTTATATATCAATTCAATTTGCCATTCAGGGCCATTTGTCTTGTGTAAATTTTGGAGCTTCTGTGAGAGCTTATTCCTGAGCAAAGGATTCTCTGCTTGCCTCTGCTCTTACTATCTATACTCCCCACACATTCCATGCATCATCCAATCCTGTTTTATGATGAATCTCCATATAATCCTCCCCACTGACAATCAAATGCAATGGGACACGTTGGCCAACAGGTTTACTTTTGCTGTGATTTTGGCCCAAAGTGTCCTGCTTGTCACCACTTTGAGACTTTGAAAGGTGTAGCTCAGCGCAAGGTCTTCCAAGCCCCCAAGGCAAGGCGTGCCTTGAAGAGCACGTGGCTCTTCCTCTGTCATTTCCAGTCCTGCTCTAGAAGTGAGGAGCTATGCTCCGCCCCGAGCTCCCACCGTGACTGTTGCCAAAGCAATGGCTGTGTGGACTGAAACCTTCAAAACTGTGAGACAAATTAAACCTTTTCTGTTTATAAATTGATGATTTCAGGTATCTGTTATAGTAACAGAAAGCTATGACAATGTATATGTTTCATGGTTGGCTCAGCCTGTGGTTGAGTTAGTTTGATGGTGCCTTGGGCTTTTCCTATCTCATTTTGGGAAGTTATAGCTCATATAGCCAATGGGGGGGGTGTACAAGATTACGTTGGAGATGACAGAAATGTCAGGAAGAATATCTGACTGAATATGTAAAATTTTGCTGCAGTTTGAGAGGCCTTTAAGGAAATGACTAGCTGTCAAGATGGTAAAGATCAGGGAACAAGCAGGAATTGGTGAAAGGCCTTTGACATGAAAGGCAGCAAAAATATTGCCGTTGCCCCTGAGGATTTATAAAAAATAGCAGGGGGAAAGATTGTCCCTTAATATGCTTGTTATGACTTAGGGGATTTTAAGAGAAAGGAAGAGTGAAGTCAATGCGTATTCTGGGGATTCCTCTCCGATGAAATGGCAATGACTTAGGAAGGCTCCTGTTTCTGTGAACAGGGTCTCTGAGCTGAAGGCGTGCTCGAGCACGCTGGGGGAAGTTCTGAAGTGTCAGTTTCTCCTTCTGTCACCCCCCCACCAGTCTATGAAGTGGGAAATAATAGGAAATAGATGACACCCACCCTTAGGAGGCAGAAGGTGCTGTAGCCAGCTTAGATTTTAAACAAAAGTATTTTTTATTTCAGACAGTAGATGTTTTCTGATTTCTGTTTTGTTTTGGGTTTGAGTCAGAGTCTCATGGTGTCGTCAAATCTAACTGAACTCCTGAGCTCAAGCTGCACTTCCTCCTCAGCCTCCAGAGTGCTGAGACCACAGATACTTGCCACCATGAACAGCCTCCCGACAGGTGTGTTATTTTTAGGTTGGTTAATTATTTGCAGTCACTTACAGCGCCCTTCTAAGGGAATGGACCCTGGACGTTCGAACAATGTCTTCAACCCCAGCCAAAGTAGAGGGTTTGGAGCACAGAGCTAGAAGCTATGAGAAAACTAAACTGATCTGCGCTAAAAAGAAAGCATGATTGAGGGGCCTCAAGGATGATCTGCAAACCAGAGGAAAGGAGAAAATAGGGGAAAGAAAGAGAAAACTATCTGGTTAGAGTAGAGATTTCAAGACACATCCAGTGAGGATTTTTAAAAAATAAAATACTATTTTTTAAAACAAAGTCCCCTTTTCCATGTCTTTGATAGTAATACTTTGATTTCAGTGGAGTCCATTTTTAATGAAATAAGGCATATAGAACAATGTGAAAACTTTGAGTGGCCACCCTGCTTAAGAGACAGCATTTTCAGTAGAACTGAAGCTACATCTTGATTGGCAGGTGTCCTTCTGGGTAATTCAAAGAAATGCTTTGTCCTGAGAAAATAAAGGCTTTCCAAAAATGGCACATTACATGTGTGTGATACATGGGATCTTTATGAAGGGCCTTACTTGCCTGCTGCTCAGGAGGCTGAAGTGGGAGGATCACCTGAGTTCAGGGGTTCAAGGCCAGCCTAGTCAACATAGCAAAGTCCAATGTCTTAAAATAAATAAATACATAATAATATCTCACCTTTTTGGCAAAAATGATATCATGTTTTTGTTTCTGAACTCTTTTACACTTACACTCAATAATCAGTCACCTTGGAGGTAGGAGGACAGGCAAATAGTATGGGCTCACAGCTAACGGCATATGCTTTGCAGTCAGGTCTACTGGGCTTGAAATACCAATTTGTCACAAGCTAAGCCTGTGTTCTTGGTCAGGACAGCTTGTTTCACAGTGTTTCCTCTTCAGCAAATAGTTAGATTACTCATCTGTTAAGTATCCAGAGTAAAATGGTGTCTGCATGCAGCACAAAATGGGTAACAGTAAAGGCCAGAACTGGCAGGTGAAAGCATTGGGCACCAAATCACGACAGCCTAGAAAATTCTGTTCCTAAGTCAGCATTCAAAAAATTTGTTTAAAACTCTGAATTTCTTATTGTCCTTGCTCTTCTAATTAGAAAAAAAGTCACAGAATTTTTGAAAACTCTCATCATCATCTCATGGCAAGAGCTCCATACTCTGCTCCAAAAAGATGTTTTCCTAATATATAAATGAACTCTTCATATCAAGCCTATAATACCACTGTGTATCTCAGCTGTCCTCTCTCAGAACTGTTTCAGTGTTGACTTAATGTTATTCATTTGCTCGTGTTGTTATTGAAAAACAAATTCTTAATTAAAATGGCTCAGCATCTCCTGGCTCACACAGAGTACCACAAACAATAATCCCTAATTTAATGTATACTTTGTTTCATACCTACAATTTAGTTTCTGAAGCCAGAAATATAAATGGATTTTATAATGGCTTATGAGTATTAGGAGGGAGAAGATTAGGACTACTAATGAAGAGCTACTTTCTTAGGAGAAATCTCATAACCACGTATAATTGATTCTAGGCTATGTGGATTGAACGTGTAATTGAACACTTAGCCTAGGTTAAAATCTAACTTCTAGTGTGATCACTGTATGAGTGACTTGTGTTTACCTGGAGCTAGGTTCTGCTCTCCTGTTTCATTTTTAAGTTTTTATTTGTTGGTAAGAAGCCTGAGTCTTTCATTCTATTTCCACTTCTCTTTCCTTCAGGCATTTAAAATGCTTTCTATTGTATTGCAAAATCTTTAATATAGTGGCATCCGGCTTAGACTATTGCAGCAAAAGTTTTGCAAAACTGGTATAAAGCAAGTTTGGGGTACAAAGGACAAGTGTCTGACACAATTTTCTAACTGCCCTTCTATCCCAAATCAATTTCAGTGCCTTAAAGTCCCCATGTAAGTATCTTTCCTTTCTCACCCTTTATTAACTGGCTTGGGTAACCGCTCTCAGGCATCCTTGAATGTTGTAAAGGATCCTTCACTGTGGCCCCATACACAGAGAGGCAGGAAAGCACTGATACATCCTGAGTACCACACACTCTGGATACCAGGCACTTTATGTATCTGAGGCAGCTCATCTTCACCATCGTCTGTGGGAGACACGTAGCACAATGCCACGGTTCACACCAGCCACGGTTCAAAGCTGGTGTCTGTGTACCACACCACGGTCCCAGCTGTGGTACAACAAGGAAGCCTGTGTAGGGGGCTCTGCAGCGGGTTGGAGGTGGCTGGAGGGACACACTGGAGTGGCCAGTCTCTCTGATGTTCATGCATATTAGCTTCATCCAGGAGAAGCGCTTGAAAGACTCAGCCTGAGGAACCCCACGCAGCCAGAGCAGTGGGCTTCCCAGCCGCTCACACATCATGTGCCACCTGAACTCTTACAGATGGTTGACAGCAATGCTAGTCATTTTCCCTTCTGTGTGATACAACTTCGGGACTTTGCAGCTCTGAACATCAGAAGACAGAATTATTTCTCTACCCTTTGGCTCCTGAGTGGCCTCTGGCCCACTTTGGCTTGCAGAGGGCTGCAGAAGCGACTGGATACCCACTGTGTGCCAGGGCCTCAAGAGTCCCTGCACAGGTGCTTGCTTCATGGGACAAGTGAGTGTGGCCAGGTGAGCCTGCTGGATGGAGGAGGAGGAGCGACTACTCAGGGCAGAGATGATCCATTCCTTCCAAAGCCTTCCTGGACCAGCCTATCCACGACTGAGGCATGACTGACACATGTGACACACCATGACGTTTAGTGCCTCAGCTTAGAAGGTGTTTTGGGGGAGAGGAACATTTAGACTAGTGAACTCTGGGTAAAGCAGACTGCCCACCATTGCAGGTAGGCCTCCACTGATCTGTTGAAAGCACCCAAGAAGACCAAAAAGACCAGACTCCTCGGCAAGAGGGAATTCTGCAGACTTCCTCTGCGCCGTCCTCCTCCCCACCTGCGGGCCTTCAGACCGGGGCTGCGCCCTGGTTCCCCCAGGTCCCAGGCCTGCTGGTTCACACTGCGGCTCTGTAACTGCCAATCTTCTCCTTTGCAGAAGATGCACCTGGCTCATTTTATTGGCTCTTTTTCTCAGAAGAAACATTGTACATAACAACAGACACTTCGATAAAGTTTACCTTTTTTTACTGAACCGACTCTTTGTCCTAAAGCTACTGTGTCTTAACCAGGGCAGAACCAGTCCCCTCAGAGCCACTAAATACTCTTACCAGGAGCCTTCTTTACCCATTAGTCTTTCCTTCTGCTCTAAAATATCATGGACGCCAACCGGCAACCATAGATTCGCCTCCATTCCAGCCAGATCTCTGGTTAGGAAGAGTCTAAAAACACTCACCCTCTTGTGCCCTGGCACAAAGCTTTCTCTGTTTCTCAGGTCTGCAGAGGAATGCCAGCGTGCATGGGCTCCTCAGCCTTGTGATTATATCTCTGCGTAGAGGGGCTTTGGCTCAAATCTTCCCAAATGTGAATTGCCCTCTCAACAGAGATCCCGGCTTCCTTGAGCCGCTGCCTTGATCTTCCCCAGCTGCCCAATAAGCAGGTGCAGAGAAGCCCAAGCAAGGCGGGTGCTCTTCCCGTTCTAATAATCTTATTCGTTCAAGGCTAGTCATGTTCCCCTCGTTCCCCACTTCTTGGGGTGTCTGATAACTCGCCCCAGGGCAGCAAATCTCCAGTCAAGTTCAAGGGGGATGACCAGACTGTGGGCCTCAGGACAGGAAAGAGGGCACACTGGAGAGTGAAATGCTCCTGCTCTGTGCCTGGAGACCCGCTGTGCTGTCCGCTTGGTGTTTTGGAGGTGAAAAGTCCAAGCTCAGGGAGCCGCATCTGCTTGGTCTCTGGTGAGGTCTCTTGGGTGAGAGCAGCATGGCTAGGGCAGGTATGAGAAGGGGCGACGGCTGGCAAGAGGGACAATCAGAGAGTGAGGCAGCTCAGGCTTGCCCTGTCACAGCAGGCCACCCTCACAGGAACCAACTGGGCCTCACACGAACTTTAATTCCCTTGAAGTCCCCCCAAGGCTTGCTGTCTTAGATCAGGCTTAACTTCTCAGTGCATGAGCCCTTGTGGGACACACTCGACTGCGCCCAAGCTGGGTGTGGTACACACGATGCTGAGGCAGGAGGATTGCTGTGAGTTCAAGACCAGTATGAGCGATAAAAGTCGAATAATTGTTACTAGGAGCCAGAAGAAGAGCAAAGTGGGGAGTCACTATTTATTGGCTGTAGAATTTCAGTTTGGGATGTTGAAAATTCAGAGATGGGGTGGTGAAGGCACAGTGAAGTGAATGTACTTGCTCTGGACCAAGCAAAACTCAGTATTTGAGAACTGGCCCCAAGTTGTCAAGAGACTGAAGAAAAGAGGCAGAAGAGATTTCAGATGAACAGTGTGCAGTTTGTTGAGGGACTTTCTGAGAGAGAAGTCTTGGTCTTTAGCGACAGCAAGTGGATCCCTGCATTTTGGGTTGGAAAGAGAGGCATATATACTGGTTAGAACAAAAGTGACTTCATCTGAAACAGAATGTACCTGGTTTTTCTTAAGCTAGTATCAGAGTCAGGCACATTCCTGGTGCCACAGTCTGGCTGTAAAACTCTGCATACCATTCTAATGGTTTTGTCTATTTATAGAATTCTGGGAAACTATGAAGTAAAAGCTAACCAGGGTTACTCTGGGGCAATCATGGTGGTCACAACTCAAGATGGTTGTGGTCATGTCAAGGAAATCCATGTAGAGTGCTTAACACTACTGAATTGTTCACTTGTAAAACATTCAAATGGTAAATTGTATAGTATGTATATTTTACCACAGTACATATTTGAACATATTTGAAAAATATGTACTGACATTACATATGCTCCTGACATAACCTTCCTAGGAAGCACTTTTTTTTTTGAGACTCAAAAAAAGTTCAGTGCCCCTGAGCTCACTATGTAGCCCAGGCAAGCCTCGAACTCACAGCAATCCTCCTGCCTCTGACTCCCGAGTGCTAGGATTACAGGTGTGAGCCACCATGCCCAGCATTGTGGTGTGTGGTGCTGATTGCTGGGATTACAGGTATGAACTATCACACTCAGCATTATGGTATGGGGTACCAGGGATTGAACTCAGGATCTTGTGCTTGTGAGGCATATGCCAGAATCACTGAGCTAAATCCCAACCCCTAGAAGCACTTTTATATTCATTTGATTGTGATTATGTGAGCAATCTTCCTCCTCCATGATAAAGTCCAGGAATACTAGAGCCTCGCCAGTTCTTCTTACTATCAAAATTATAATCTGTAGAGGGTATGATACTCTGTAAACGTGTCAGGTGTCACTTTAACAAAATACCTGAGGTAAATATAATTTTAAGGAGGTAGTCATTATTTTGGCCCACTGTTTCTGATGGCTGAATCCATGGCTGCCTGGTCATGTTGCTTCCAGGCTGTGGCAAAGCAGAATATCATGGTGGGAGTGTGTGGCTGAGAATGCTGCTTGGACCAAAGCAGCTGGGAAGCAAAGGAAGAGGAGGGCTGGAGCCCCAGTATGCTCTTCAGGGACACCCCTCCAGTAACCTACCTTCCTCCTGGTAGACCCTATCTCCTAAAGCCTCTGCTGCTCCCATGGGTACCATGGGCTGGTGACCCGTCCTTCAACATGTGGACCCCTATGGGGTATTTAAGAGCCAAATAATACCCCTCCTTAACCACTGTTTGCTAATGAATCAGTGAATGAGTATGTGAACAGGAAAGTGACTAACAATACCCGAGTTAAAGGGTTTTTTCCAGTTTATAAGTAAAAGAAGCTATGACCCACTCATCTAATTCCATATTCTACCCTGTAGCACAAATTAAGATTATGTGCAAGCAAGAGGTGTAATGCATTTTAGTTTGAAAGCAAAAGGAAAGCTATTAGAAGTATAGCTTCATTGTACTATATTGCATACTTTATGCTGGTTTAAAAAATTATTATTAGAGGCACAATTTGAAACTAGAATGACACTTCTTTTAATCTTCTCACATTGGTAGTCACTGACCTGCATTCATATCTTCTGAGGAAATGCCATTGAATTCAGGAGAAATTTACTTAACCTGCATGGCATTCAAAAATCACTAGAAAAGCTTAGTGCCTATACATCATGCCACTGACCTTGCTAAATAGGTATGTTAAACACTTAAATGTATAATTTTCTATGGGTGCTTTTGGCAAAAACACTCTTTCTTCTTTTTCATTTCTTCCAGCAAGCCTCATTATCCTTCTTTTGACCCTGTAGGCATCTCATTTTCTTTTGGCTTGTTTGCAAGTTTTAAAATATTAACTGCATCTCCTGTCTCAGGAAGTGTTGCTTGGCTACTACTCTACAATTTTAGAGTGTGAATTCCTTTACTTCACCATTGCTACCTCGAATAGAGGGGTTTAATGCATTTTCATAGAAGCTAGACATAATTAAAATCCCTTATCTTTATTGTGTAGAGTAATCGTTATTCTCATTTGGAAGACCAAAGGGAATATACACAAGAGAATATGTATTAATTTTGAATAATGTTGAAACTACATTAGAATAAGGTCATACAGTGTCAGTCATCATGCAATTGGGAAAAGGTGATACTGCAGGACTCTAGCTGTTAAGAAATAGGGAAAAAAGAAGAGTAAAATAAGAGCAAGGGGGTGCATGGAATGGACCCTCAGTTGTATCCTCACTGTAAATTTGCTAGAGATAGAATAGTGGAATCTGCAGCTGGTTGAGCCTATGATACAGTGAAATGCTGAAGAATAATGGCTTCAAGAAAATGTAGTGTAACTTTAAAAATAATACACTGGGGGGATCTCAGGTGTTACGGTTGCTTGGAAGGGGCAGTTGTGCAAAATGCAGCACCTCAGCTCCCAAGGACTTTGAAGTTTTACATAAATGAAAACCACTTTCCTGCATTAGTATTTCTCAAGATGGATTTTAACTGTGGGACATTGAAAGGGGTTTCAATAGGACTTATTTAATTTATTAATGAATACTTACAATTATTTCTAAGAATGGAAGTACTATGAAGTGGTCCCCAAATTTATTTGAAGATGACACACTGCAGTGTGAACTTTGTGAGGCTGGCGTATCCCAGAACACATTCTGGAAACCTTGATTTACTAAAAGTAGAGGCATGTCTTCATTAAATATTAACTAAGTGCTTACATCTCTGAGAAATGAAATGAGGTCCCATATCAGGAAGTTCTATAATCAAGTATCTCTTTATGGCAGTGAGATTTCTAGCTAAAAGATAGACATAACCACTAAATGGTGGACAAACAAAACAGGGTATGTCCATACAATGGGCTATTTTTTTTTTTTTTTTTTTTTTTTTGCTTTTTGAGACAGGGTCTCGCTTTGTAGTTCAGGCTGGCCCTGAGCTCACTATGGTGCCCAGGCAAGCCGCCGCGAACTCAGCAATCCTCCCGTCTCTGCCTCCCGAGTGCTGGGATTACAGGTGTGAGCCACCACGCCCAGCATTATATGTGGTTACCTGGGATCAAACTCAGGTCCTTGCGCTTGCAAGGCAGGCGCCGGAACCACTGAACTAACCCTCTGGCCCCATACAATGGGCTATTAGTCATAACATGGACTGAAATGGTGACACAAGTTATACAGTGAGGTAACTTGCAAAACATCATGTTAAGTGAAAGAAGTCAGACACAACAGGCCTACTGTATATAAATGCTTTTATCTGAAATGTCTGACTAAATCCACAGGGATAGAAAGCAGATTAGTAGCAGATTAGATCCTGAGATGGAGAAGAGAATGAGTAGTGACTGCTAATGAGTATCCTTCTCTTAAGGATAAGAAGTTAGATGGTGATCATAATTTATAACTTTATGAATATGCCAAGATCACTGGATTGTGCAATTTATTTATTTGTGAGAAAGCTCTCGCTACATTGTTCAGGCTGGCCTTGAATTCACTACTGGAGCCCAGGCTAGCTTGAATTCATGGTGATCCTCCTGCCTCAGTCTCCCAAGTACAGGGATTACTGGTGTGTACCACCATACCCGACTTGTGTACTTTAATAGGATGAAGTTTTATATGTGAACTATTTCAATTTTTAAAAAACCTAGGCTGGGGATGTCGTTCGGTGGTAGTATGCAACTCTGGGTTTAAACTACAGTACTAAAAGAAAGGAGGAGGAAGAGGAGGAGCAGAAAGAGTGATGGTAACAACAATAGGAGAAATAATAACAATAATACTAAAGCAGTAGTATACCAAAGTGTAATACTTCTCATAGGAACCAGAAATGAAAGAACACAACCATTTCTTGTCAACAAGTATATTTAATGAAGATTCTAGGTGTTATTTACAGAAGATATACATACATACAATTCTTACACATTAAATGTAATCTAACTGTGAGAACAGAAGAAATGTACTCCCAAATTACATACTAAATAAAATAAATAAAAAGTAACCATTTGGCACAATATCTATTATGTAGCAAATAAATAACTCTATACCATTGATCGAATGAACTATTTACAATCTATCTGAAAGTGCAAAACAATTGTTGAAAATTAAGATATTTTAATAACATTTAAATCCAGAAAATATGTCTTTTTTTCATCAGTAACAATAAATTTGTAGCTGAAAGGTTTTTAATGCCCAGGAAAATATTTCAATTTTGGAAAATGTTTTGTGCATATTGTGCTCTTCTGAAATGTGATTTCCTATCATATCGCTGGCAATTTTAAGAACCTTGGTGTTTCTTAGTGGAATTCTTATGTATATAATCCTGATGTGTAAATTTAAAAAGTTATGTTGTAATCATAAATATTCCATACACCTTTCAAAAAGAACAGACCAGTCCTCCCTACGTTACATCAACAGTCACAATGTTTTATAGTAATGTTGTCAGGCTCTATTTCTTTAAAGGGGTCTATGAAGATGGAAGGATAAAACCTCTAATTTGGTCTTATACAGATTCCTCAATATCTTCTCCAAACCCCAAGCTTCAAATCAAGACGTTGAGTTAAAAATTATGAAACTGCGGTCACCACCATTATGTATCCAAATCAATCCCATTTGTAGTGCATCTCATTGTGTCAGCACTTTTGGGCTAAGTGCCAGCAGCTTGGTATTTCTTTTGCCAGTGGTATTTCTACCAAGCTCTTCAGCTTATGAAGGTGGTGCAGCTGAAAATGAAGTAGAGTGATTACTGACCAGGGATTCCTAAACTATAGTGTGTAAGCTTTATGGACGTCAAATAATTTCTTCTCTTGCCGTGTAGTTCGTAAGCTGAAAGCAGCCTGGAGGTGTCTCAGGACAGGTCTTTGTTTCCTTTGTAGAATTCTCTATTGGCAATTACAGTCAGTAATAGCATAAATGGCATTTCTGAAATTTGATTGTGGACTGGAGACAAACTATTGCTCTGGGCACTTTAGATGCCTATGGCCGACGAGGCTCTAATCTGTGCGACATCTGTGATAAAGTTCTCTGGTTGTCAATCACATTTAATTGCCGTACATAACTCCGGACATCCTGATGGTTCTTATTAGCTTGTGCCGCATCAGGATCTGGGGAGGTAGAAAGGGCAGAATTGGCATGGCATTACATATGCATATAAGATCCAGCTTTATTTTCCCCAGTGACTTATTACATTTATCACAGATCTCCCAGTTCTGTCGAGACCTTTCGACACACCACATTCACTGAAATATTTCCATGTGGTCGCCTGTCTCCTCCCTTCTACCCTTCACTTTTCTTTTCCCCCCACAGAATCATCTCTTTTGATCGTTTTCCTCTGCATTGCTCATTGTGGGGAGGGGGGAGGGCGCCAAATAAAAAGGGAAGCATCTGCCTGCTAGCCCCCGATGACAGGTGAAAACTGTTCCCTTCACCAGCCCACATCTACTGCACACATTCTATGTCCTCACCTCCTTTGATTTCTATGAGGGCTGATGTTAAAAGACATAGTTTCATTAGCAACTCATGAAGACACTTAACAGCTGGACCAAACTGAAGCAAAACGGGGAGATTATCCGGGCCTGACTGCCCGTTCCCTGGGACAGAGTACGAGCGGCAGTACCACGGAGATGTGGGCACCTAGCGACTGTTGGGATTCCAGGAAAACCCAGCCTGGGGCTGACGTTATGACCTGTGGTAAACCTTCCATTCTCTGGCGCTGCCTGTTCTGAAAACCCAGGTACCATCCTATCCGACTTTCCTCTAACCAGTGCTGCAAGACAGTCCGATGCTGACAGCCGGACACGGGCACTACACAAACACAAGGAAAGCCACACGGACAGTGGGGACTATGAACACAGCTCCTGCGAGGTGATCACTTGGCTTCTGAGTGTCTCCTTGTGTGTGTCCAAGCTTGCTGGCTCTCCCTTTTTTCTCCTTTTCCTTTCTTTTCTGTTCTCCCTCTCTCCTTTTCCTTTTCTCCTTCATTTCGTCCTGCTTTTCTTCCTTCTTCCTTTATTTTGAAAAAATAAGAAATCTAAATTTCTTGCCTATGAACTCTCTCAACTGTTAAATGGTGACATTTCACTATAAAAGAGAAAAATGCTCTGCGTAGAGCCAGCATTTCCGTGTGATCTGTGGCCATCTCTGTCCCGTGCAGCGCTGTGTGAGGCCACTAGTGTTGTCACAGCAGAAGTGGCCGAGCTGGAGCCTGGACTCCTGACCAGAGCCCCCAGCCACAGCACACAGCTTTCTGTGATTCCATTGCTCCTTCCACCCACCACTTGGGGAGACAATTGGAATGCCATCTGCACAGGGGTGAAGGGGAGCAGCGCAGGTCTGCTCACAGAAAAGCAGAGAGACACAGAGGCCCCCACTTTCTGGAAGAAGAAACTCATCAGTATAATTATCACATATAAATAATACCACAGTGAGCTGCAGAACACATTGTGCTTTATTTCCTCTGCTTCTAACTGGCAGTGTACTCTACACGTACAATATACTGTAATTACATTGTACACAGCCCCACAATGTTTATCAATCTATTCCTATAGCTTTATCTATAGATTGTTGACTTCAGAGCTGAGCAGCTGTTGTTTACCAGAAGTTACTGATAACTTCAGTACGCACAGCGGAGATGAAAAACAAAATGCCCTCCCCGAGAATGTAGAATTTACTTATAAAGAGGTTCATAGAACAAAGCAGTTTCTATCATAGTCTTTGGTTCTTGAACCTCACTGAGCCCCGTTAAGGCGAGGGGCCCTCTTAGATGGACAATATTTTGGATAAAATTCCAGGAATTTCCTGGACCCCTCCTGAGGGCCACAGATCTAAACTGTAATTGTTGTTAACTGGTGATGCTTATGTATTCTGTACACTTGTACAGTGGCTTTATGATCCTGTCTTTAAACATACAGTAAATCACCTCAGGAAGAGCTAACAAGACACTTTCATTCTGATGTTATCCTCACAGGAAATAGGTGATGATACCTAAGTTTATTTTTATTTTGGAATATGCAAAGATGCAGTCATTTGAATTAACTTTTTAAAGATCTATGTGCTCCCCAGGTCAAGATTACATTTTCTAGATTTTTCCCTCTATTCACTGAACAAAATGAATGTGAACTCTGGATTTGGCCCATCCTGTACTCCAAAGACCAAGCCATTCTGTTTAATAAAACATGAACCTTTCTGTTTCTTGGCATTGGGTCTAGGGGAGGGGACAGCACTAGGAGAGCACAGACATGACTATGTCATTTTATCATATGTAGTAGGAAGCCAAGTGTCTTTGATAATCCACAGAATGACATTAACCAGACTCTTTATAGGGTCCACCTGCTGACCCACAAATGGGGCTGAGAAGCCAAAGCCTAATCTTAGAGGTAATAGTAACACTGGCCTAGCATGACCATTTAGTGCTATGGTACAACCTAATATCTGACAGATTACAACTGTTATTTATTAGCTGTAGTATTTTTATACATATCAGAGCATTATACTAGTCCTTATGATATGTGCTTAAATTTTTTGTGGCCCAAATTTCTGGAGAATATCAGAAATATGATACTAGTCTTGTTATAGGGCTCTTTACAAATGTGCTATAAACATTAACATGCTCTCACAGCACTGGAGACACTATTATCTTTCCTGGCTCATAAATTACAGAGCTGAGTCACGGGCAGTTGACGTGGGTTCTCTGCATCAAGAATGAGTCACAGAGAGAGCTGGCTGGCTGCAGGGAGGGCTTGTCGACCATCGAGCTCTACCTGTTTCTAACCACAGTGAAATAAACAAATTAAGTCTGAAATTCATTCATAAAATAATATTCCTATAGATATGTCCTAGTTTTTAAGAATGTGAATTCGTTCTAGTTTCACAACAGCAAAACAAAGTCCTTAAACTCAAGGCCCCTACTGCATCTGACATGATCAAATGTTGTCCAGACTCTCAGAGTGTCTCAGTGGGCTCATTAAAAAGGACTTAATCACCAAGAAATCCCCTGCAGGATGAAGCAGCAGTGAACTTACTGAACGGCTGGCTCCGGTAGTACCTCACTGTTCTGGCAGTATTTGCAATCATGCGCTAAAAGGAATAAAAAAAGAAAGACAGACAGAAATGCAAGTCAGCTTAGTGTATAATCCAAGAAGAGAAACAAACCATTACTTTTTCTGGCTCTACTTGGTCACACAAGAAACAGCATGTTCTGAGATGTCAGCTATCTGAAGGCACCTGGTTGATGTATAACCTGTTTAATGACTTGAAAGAGGCATCCACATTTTAATGTGGATTTTCAGTTAAGTGATAGAACAGCACAACTCTAGTCTCATTGGCATGATCCCTACAATATAAAAAGCATTCTTGAGACTGCGCTTTAATTCTCAGAAATAGTTTTCACCACCCTTGCTGGAGGTCAGTATGAATTTGTAACTGTCCTAGATTTGGAGAAGGGTTACTTTATCAGGTTCTTCATGGTAAGTAGGACCCATTAGCAAGATCTGAGGTTATACTAACCAAGCAGTAAGGAAGGATATTTCCCTTATACATTTTTCTACAAACTATGCATTACAATCCTTTCCAGTTTTCCAGTAAATGTGCATGATTTAATGCCAATTGCTAATGCTAAAGCTAAATGCTAATGTTAGTTGTTTTCTTTTCTTTCTTTTATTTATAACAAAAACATAGGCACATTTTTAGAAAATTAGAAAATACTAGGGACAAAGTATAAATCACCTAGAATGTTACCTTATAGCATAAATTCATTCATGTTTTGATATATTTCTTTCTGATGTTTAAATAAGAATACATAAAACCATACTGCACAAAGTTGACTCATACTATACAGATAAATTTATTTTGGTTTAAATTTTTCATCCTGTATTGCAATTATCTGCTATATCATTTGTATTTTAAAAATTTTTTTAAATGAGTGTGTATTTTACAAAATGGATGTAACATAATAAGTTTGACTTTAATTTTGTCATTAGGTGATCTGAATTTCTTTGTAAAGTTTTGGTTGTAATTTACAAAGGAATATTTAGGCTGAACAAAAGAGAAAAGGGGGGGGGTGAAGCACAGAAACAGAAACCTGTGATCCTTGAGGAAAGACACTGGTGAGACTTAAGCACCCTTTGTTAGCCAGGAGGAACATCTCCAGCTTGTGTGTTTTCACAACAGGCCCCCCTCTCCGGCCCCAGCCCTTGTGCTTGTTTAGAGACCCTTTTGCTGGGATCCTGTTGAGGCCGTGAGTGAACTGTAACACTAGCAGAAAATCAACAAAGCTCTACCCAGAGAAAGAGATCTCCCAAAGGCTGAATGGCTCTATGATTCCAGTCCTCGCTTCCTTCTCTCTGAGACCCTTGGTGTACCGAAGTATAAGAAAATTATTTTGATCAAAGCTTACATAGTAAAAAAAAATTATAAAAGAATCAAGCCCTTCCAGACATATACATGTGGGCATCATAATGTCCCACTGAATAGCGCTGCTTCAAAGACTCTGGCAGGCGCTGAATGACGCGTGTCTGTGTTGGGTGATTTCACATACACAAAGAGGCAATCGGAAAAGTTTGAATTTCACTTTCATAAAGGATCCTGAAAACAAGCCTGTCTGTTGATCAGCATGAGAAATATGTTACAAATACCTTCAAGAAAATGTAACATACAATGTATAATTAGCCTCTGATATATGGAGCCCTGAAATAAACAGTAACTATGATAATTTTCCTGCTAATTTACTTTAAGTTGTTTTTTCACTTCTCTAAAGGCTTTGCATCCGAAGGGCACAAGTATATCCCATGTAGAATTATTGTAATTCTTCAGATATTGAATGGAGTGTAATTACTGAAAACCCTGGGAAATGCTGCCAGTGTGCCCCTCTGAAGAATAATAAAACAATTAGCAGGGGTCAGAAACCTCTTCCTATACCATTTTGTAGGGAGTAATTGTTCTGCTTTTTAGTTTTGAAAGCTAAAACATTTCATTCTGACTTCGGTTTTATACCACTCTTTACAGCTATACTCGGAGGATTCATAATTTTTAGCTCATTATGTAGTTTAAAATGTGAGAACAATTGTTTAAATCAGTAATTTCCAGTTCTGAAGTTCATTCTACCTTTCTAAATCTTTGATTAATTTTAACAATGCTTTTAATTTTGACGTATCCTTTTTAATTGTACTCGAAGATAACTTCAGTCTAACTTCCAAATCCAAATCTGGCTTTACAATGAGGTCCATTGTTTTCCTTTGTGAGGTTCAGACAATAGTGTTTAATGGTGGAACCCACAGGAATGATGTGTGAGCCCCACTTACAGTGCTGGTCACTGCATGGTTACAGAATGCTTTCAGGGAGCCAAAGAAGGGTTAACCTGACATTTTAACTCAGTCCTCTTTGCACCCAAGACACGGGCAATATTCAATACACGACTGAGACTTCAGAAGTCACTTCCTTGAACCATCTCTAGGGTGCATAGTGTCTTCTATATCCTGCTTAAAAACTGACTTGCTAGGTGCAGTTGGGTGCACACCCCTATAATCTCAGGTGCCTGGGAGGCTGAGGCAGGAGGACCCCATGTTCAAGCCCAGCCTAGGCAACTCAATGGGACCCTAACTCAAAATAAAATAATAAAACAAAGGGCTAGAGATGTAGCTCTCTGGTGGAATGTGTGCCTAGCCCATGCGAGGCTGGGTGTGGTGGGAGAGCATTTGCCTCACATGTGCAAACAAACAAACAACATCAAAATTGGCTTCCCACTGTGGGAATGTGTCTGGAACGAAGAACGTATCACTTCCATGGACAGCCTCTGTTATTTACAGACACTTCTGGCTATTGGAAAATTCTCTATGATTCTGGGTCCAAGTCTTTCTCCCTTTATTTTTCACTCATTGACCCTAGTTCTGAGCTCTGGAACCCTGCAAGAGGTCAGTTCTTCAAAACTTAAAGATAATATTATGGACCTCTCCCTACCCCAGGTGTTTTCTTGTTGAGCCTAGATAGCCTCAATTTCTTCAACAATTCATCCCAAGACAGTGTTGGGTCTCTTCTGGTCAGCCTCTAGTGTGATGCTATGATCTGAACAAATCTCAGCATGCAAGAAATCTGATTTTTCATCCTTGACCTAGCAGATATTACACATCCAAAGGCTATAAATTAAAAATATCTATGGGTACTGACATCTACTGAATTCACAATGAATGAACTTCTCAGCCTGCTCCATTGATTTGCTGTTTGGATGCACCTTCGCTCTACTAATGGGGAACTGATTTCATAGACCAACATGGAGGATTTTTACATTTGTCACCACTGAAATCTACTTAAGAGCGTGTCTTCCCAAAGATTTAAGCCCCATGTGGGACTTTGATGGCAAACAGCTGTCAGTTCACTGGTATTTCCATCAAGGTTGGCAGAAACTGTTAGAGAGACTCAGGCAGGCTTCATTCTCCAACTGCCACACCAAGGCTTGAGCCAAAAATTACCCCTTAGCCTCGGATGTCCTGCCAGAGCACGCTGGCCTGCCTGGAGCTGGCCTGGCAACTCTGTTGCACCAGACCAGGGCGGAATTATCAACTGCTCTAAAGCAGAGCTACTTGTCTTTATTTCCCCCATTCTAGCACACCTGAGGTTTATGACACACTCATTAGGACCTGGCCTCTTGTGACAGCACAAGGTAATTCAGGGGTGAATGTGAGGAGAACGTGCTCCCTTAAAAGTGCTTCATGTCAGCCTTGGGGCCAAGTGCGGTTCCCTCTTAACTGACTTTGTCTGGGTCTAGTTCTAAGTACAGATCTCCATAACTTATTTGCAAAAATTAACATGTTCCCATGGCTCCTGCCCAGTAGCACCCAGAGGGCCTGCAAGGAAGTCCTGTTGGAGGGAAGCCTCAAGAGGAACCACAGGGCAGTCAGTGAAGGACACTGGGACTGGGCTTCTATATCTAACTCCTCCTTACAGCAGAGGGCAGAGCAGCTCACAAGTAGATGTCTTTCCTGGGGCCCAAGGAACCGAGTGGCCAAGCCTCCTCCAGAGAGGAAGGGAGAGAATAGGCTCTGTTCACAACCAGTGCAAAACTCAGAAACAGCCTTAGCATGGACGACTCTCCTGAGCTGAGGCAGGTAATTCCCCGGGATCCACAGATGCGATGGGTGCCTCATAGGTGGTCGCACATAGCCTTTCTCTTAGCCAGACGTGTTGCCAACCCACCAGCCCTCAACGGTTCCCAGTGGTCCTGGCCAGCTCTGCACTCATTTTTGTGCCCTGGTCCAAGTACCCCTGACTCCCTGATGCAGAGGAAGTGAAGGCTTATGGGTCTGGTTTTTGAGTTCAGACCATTAGCCTTCCCACCCATGCCACCTTACGCTGTCACAAACAGACGCAGCCAGCACAGCTCTTGGTTTAGGCTACTCTGCCTTTGCATGGATCCCTTGAAGAGCTGCTCCTTGATTTCTGTCCTCCTCTGACTGCCTGCCCTGCCCTAAATGGTGTTTAGGTTTTTATCTTTCTGTTGCTGAGTATATGTATTTCTTCAATTCTAGGGAGGAAACCCAGGGTCTTCTACTGCTGAGCTACATCTTCCGCCTTTTTACTTTTTTTCATTTTGAGATAAAGTTTCCAAATGCATTTAGCCTTGAATTTGGGATCTTCTTGGCTCACGCTCCTGAGGAGCTGGGATTATAGGTATATGGCACTGACCATTCTTGTTCTTAACATTTGCCAGAATGCCTTTTCTTTTCTTATATTTCACCTCCTACTTATTTGGTTCTTTCCCTATCTGTATTTCCATCAAAGATAAGAGATTGAGGGCTGGAGATTTAGCTCAGTGGTTCCAGCACCTGCCTGGCAAACACAAGGTCCCTGGTTTGAGCCCTGGTAACCACATACAACAATACTGGGCATGGTGACTAATGCCCACCAGCAATCAGTAGCATATACCACAATGCTGGGTGTGGTGGCTCATGCCTGTAATCCCAGCACTCAGGAGGCAGAGGCAGGAGGACTGCTGAGTTCCAGGCTTGCCTGGGCTACATAGTGAGCTACATACTCATAGTGGGCTACATACTCTTTGCTTAATATAAAGCCCCATCCTCCACAGCTGATTATTTCATTCCAACTCCCACATATTCAAGAAACAGAAATATGTAGTTTCTCTTCCATAAAGACTGCCCGTGATATCGACCAAACGGAAGTACTCAGTACTCGATAGGGACCAGAGATAAAAATAACTGAGGAACTGAACGTGCCTTCCCTGTAGCTGTGACTGAGGAAGGAGCCGTGCCCTGGCCCTGGCTGTGGATCTGGAACAGCCAAGGATACAAGACACACAGGTATACGTGTAGAGCATCGGCACGAAGCTCCCGTCACTAGGCACTTGGAGCCACAGGACGTGGCCACTCAGGTGCCTGGCCAGGCCGTGTGGGACATGTGTGCCTCTGCCCTCAGAGAAGGATGCGGAGGAACAGGCACAGCAGCACAGGAGGAAGGGGACAGAATAACGGCCAACTGGAAACAGAAGATTTAGACAAAGCCCCCTCACATTCCCCCAGGTTAGCAGAGTACTTTAGGGCACTCCATTAATCACAGTAGGAAACACTTTGGATTGGAGTTTTACTATGTGACATCCTTTTAAAAAGCTGTAGCGTGGGCCGGAGGGTTAGCTCAGTGGTTCCGGTGCCTGCCTCGCAAGCGCAAGGTCCTGAGTTTGATCCCTGGTAACCACAGATAATGCTGGGCATGGAGACACACCCACCAACAATCAACTCCGCATACCACAATGCCGGACATGGTGGCTCACGCCTGTAATCCCAGCACTCGGGAGGCAGAGACAGGAGGATTGCTGAGTTCGCGGCGGCTTGCCTGGGCACCATAGTGAGCTCAGGGCCAGCCTGAACTACAAAGCGAGACCCTGTCTCAAAAAAAAAAAAAAGCTGTAGCGCACTGTTCTGTTTATGTCCAAGAACAGGATAAAATTAGGTAATTCTTTTATTCAACAAATATTTCTTGCACACTTACAATGTGCTAGGTGTGTTTATGTGCACTAAAGAAGTCAGTGGACACAAGAGATAAGATTCTGGGACACTGATAAGATGGGACACTGATGCTTTAGTGGGGACAAAGGAGAGGACAGTAGAGGAGATCATCTCATCTGTGAGGTCAGCTGTCAAGGTGAGGTTATTTGTTAGAAAACACTGGGTGTGGGGGAACAGAGCTGGAAGGTGGTCAGGGGAGACCACCTGGGGGAGGGGACACACGAGCTGAGGCCTGAACCACAAGAAGGAGCCAAACAAGTTCAGACTGGAGTAATAAAAACTCAGGTAATAGCTAGGGCAGAGGCCCTGAGGCTGGAAAGAAAAGAAAGGCTGCCTGTCTTGCCAATATAAACTGAGTACACAGAAGACAAGAATGAGAGGGGGCTGGACAGGTGCTTATGCCAGTAAGTCTGGGTTGTTTTCAACAAGCCTATATTTTATTGTGTTATTGGACACAGCATGATTTTGTCTTCTATTAACACATCTACAAGAAAGTTCTCGGGGCTGGAGATTTAGCTGAGTGGTTCCAGCGCCTGCTCTTGCAAGCACAAGGTCCTGAGTTCTATCCCCGATAACCACATACAATGCTGGGTATGGTGACTCACGCCCACCAGCAATCAATACCACATACCACATACCACAGTGCCAGGTGTGGTGGCTCACGCCTGTAATCCCAGCACTTGGGAGGCAGAGACAGGAGGATTGCTGAGTTTGAGGCTTGCCTGGGCACCATAGTGAGCTCAGGGCCAGCCTGAACTACAAAGCGAGACCCTGTCTCAAAAAAAAGTTCTCTTTCCTGGGCTCTGTTGATGTGTCTTGTAATACTCTCATGACCTGGTTTTATAGCCTTTGTTGGATTTTTTGTTGACTTTTAGTATTTTTGTGTTTATGTCTTCAACTGCATGTAATCTCCTAAAGGAAAAGGGCAACTTCCTGTCTTTACATTCCCTAATAAAATCCTTCATCTAGACTCTCACGTTGTATTGCTTTGAAGTGCACCCTTTGGAAATCTCCATTAAGTCTGGCCTGGAAAAGGTACATAAAGAAGTAAGCTCTCAAAATACTGTGCTCTCTAGATTTCCTTTGCATTTGAGAGTCTGGAAAGTGGGCGACTCAAAATATATGTATTTTCACATAGACAGATGCTGTTTTGCTATATAGATTAAGGTAAGAAGATAGTGCTCCCATGAACCTTGTAATAAGATTATTGGTAACAGAAAACACATTATTGCTAATTATGTCACTATGCCTAGCCATGCAAAAAGAATTCAAAACATTCCTCATCCTTGATGAATGAGTTTCTGTTAATATTTCCAGAAGTCTAGAAGTTACCCTATACTTCTCATTCCAAATAAAATAACTAATAAGTAAATTTACCTGCATATGAAAATGTCTGAAATAGAACCAGCCTCCAAAGCCTGCAGCAACTGTGCCTATCAGCATGCTTGCTGCAGTCTGGGATAGTGGCAGGCGGCCAGCATATTATCCTCTAATCCACTGCTCGTGTACCTTCTAAGTGTTATAAATATTCATATATGCCATAGAAAGCTATGAAGAGCTTTATTCAAACATTTTTTTGAATGCTCCTTTATGTTTCCCCCAAATGAAAGAATGTCTGCCTTTTTTTTTTTTGCATAAGGATCAGAGTGTGAATTCTCTTTTGTTCATACCCATAAATCGTGAAAATCAATATGCAGCAAATTCTCTAATCCTCATTTCACACCTCAAGGGTGGAGACGCTTGAAATGAAAATACTTGGTGTTGGCAAGGTGGTTTTCCATGACCGTGCAATGGTGCCACCAGGAAAAGGCTTCCGGGTTCCTGGCTGCCCTGGTGACTCTGGGCCCAACAGGACCTCCCTTGGGTGACACAGTCCACCAACTCTGCTCGCACTTCAGACCTTGCTGATCAGTGGCTAAGAAGGGGCAGCGACATCAACCTGGGAAGAAGAAGTGACCTCAGGAGTCACAGCAGCCACTGGGGGTGGTGGTGGTAAGGGGGAGGGATGCATTGCTCTGTGGGGAGAAGATGCCAGAAAACTTGCATAGTGCCAGAGCAAGCAAAGCCAGGTCTAGAAAACATAATCCAGTATCTTACAAATTCCATTTTATTTTCTAGTAACATCCAACTCCTAGAAGAGCATGTCTGAGACCAAACTTCCTCATGGTGTGATCAATCAAATGAAATAAAAGGTATAAAGCTGTGGAAGCAGAGAACTAAGAGACCTCTTTTGACACCCCCCCCCCCCAGTAACAGATCCTGTTTATTTTTAGTGGTGCACATGGATACCCACTAGAGGCTACATTTTTCACCCTTCCCTTCATGTGAATATATTTCTGGCCAACATATGTGAGGCAAGTGGTAACCACAATGTCTTCTTCACCCTTAACAGGAAGAAGCACACCTCTTACTCTCTCTTCCACTTCCCATCGCTGGGACAGGAACATGGTGGTGTGCCACTGTGGGCCACGTGGCATGGTCAGAGAGAAGCCTGGATCCTTGATTGCTTCTTGGAGCCAAGCTTCCAAGTCCACTTAGACTTTTAAATGAAAAATAAACTTCTCTTGCCCAACTCATCATTAATTTAGAACTCTCCTATTATAGCTGAAATGCTACCTAACTACTCAGTTGCTGTGAAGCAAAAGTGGATATCTTCAGAGTAGGTGTAAAGGGCCTCTCTGCTCACTGCTAGGCACAGAGGAAGCTACTGCTTCGGACATAAAACACAGAAAGAGGGAGGCCACACTTTCTTGGCACCCAACGAATGTCTTCTTGACTTTTTCTTTGCAGGTTATGGATGGAACCCCCAAGTCCGAAAACCCAGATGAACTCATTATCCTCCCTGACAAATGGCTGCTTTGCTGTTCTATACTGTTCTTGTTTGCTGCTAACTTTAGCAATCAAAGGCTCTAAAGCTCAGGAAATTCTGGGAAACTCTAACTTTTACACTTCTGTGGACCTGTCTGTGTTATAGCTCAGAGGTCGCTCAGCCACACCTCAGTCTGCCTGTCTGTTCAGAATTTGGCACATTTGTTAAACCTTTCATTTTGGAATTTGCTTGTGAAAATGTGGGGAATTTACTTAATCCTCCATAGGAATAAATGAGCAAAGATTTTTTTTTTTTACCTTGATCCAAAAATCATGATACTGACACAGTGGTGGAGATGTTCACGCCCCGCCTTTGGAGTGGGAGTTGGGGAAACGGCTGAGGAACTACCCGCCTTCCGGTACAGAGAATCTTTGAGGAACGCATGCTCAGATTATTTTCTAAGAAGCTGAGGACATGGGAACCTAGTTTCTGGCAAAAGCTGCACTTCCTCATCAGGATGGGCACAGCCATAAACTCATTTCCAAAGCTCCATCGTGTTGATTTTTATAGAATTATTGCAGTGTTTCAAATTCTCCTGGGGCCTCCCCATCCTACTTTGATTTCAAGAAACAACTGGAGTTACTGTTCCCCAGTAAGGATTCTACGGCACTTCAGGACATGTACCATGAAGCTACCAGTAACAGAGGTGGATGGAGTAGGTGCGATCTCTATTTTTTGTTGGAGACACTGAACCCAGCTAAAAGACATCCAGAAAGTGATGAACCTGAGCAGGGAACTAACTTCCTGTCTCCCAAACTCTAAGCCCCAAGCACTTTCTGAAGTTCCACATTCACACTGTAGATCCTAATCCTAGGCAAATGTTCACCCACGTGGAGATAAAATGCTACACCACTCTTCCCATTCGGGCTGCAGTCAGAGGAGTCAGACAATGGAGCATTCCATTCACATCCACTATGCAGATAAAGAAAGATTTTGGCGTGACCCATTTTATCGTTTCATGGAAGATAAGAAATAAACTACAAAGTAACCACATCAAATAATACTTTGTTTGGCCGGGGCAGGAGGCAGGAGGGTGGCAAGACAATACTGAATATATGTTGAATATATATGTGCCTCTTCTATTTTTATTATTCAATTTTTTTTATTATTCTAGCTCTCTCTGCATCTGGGGAACTTTCACCACACATTTAGATTAATGCTCCATACTAAAGGCATGCTATACAGTTGCCCCTTACCTACATGCTCTAAACTCAGGCTCAGCAGATAAACATTTCAAAGGCATCCTGGGGTAGTCTGGCTCCACAAACCTTACAACCAAACAACAACAGAGAAGTCACTCTGGAACATTTGTGCATTTTAGCAACAGGCAGCCAAGGATGGAAACACACAACACAAAAGCTAGCTGCTGCTGTGAACCACAGCACAAATACTATTCAGTTACACAAAAGAGCTGACAGAATAAAATAGGTAGCCAATTTGAATCAAATAGTTCAGAACTCCTTTATGTTTGTAACTACCTTTTTAAACACGATAGCATATATGGAAATTGTTTCCTTTATTAGTACAAATGCAAATTTTATTTAAAAAAAACATTGTGGTTAATGTTATAATACTGCACGTACCATTTTTTCAAAGTTTACTAGATTGTCAATGAACGTCTTGTTCCCCTCGTGAGTAAATGTCATATCTGTAAAGAAATAAAAGCCACATTCTAATCACTAACCGAAATATGTCATACTAAGAAAGCACAATAGCACCATTAGATTATGCAGGTGGATTTGCATAACATTGCACTGAAAAAGCTGATAATAGTTCCTTTTATGTAAGGTGTTTAACTTTCTAAATCGCTTTACCTGAGATTAGTAAAATTTCTAAATTTACCCTGTTTCACTAACAAGGCTTCTAGATCATGGATCCTTGCTCTCCCAATCGTCTTCCAACCCTTTAAAAAAAGTCAGGGCTGAGATGTGGCAAGGGAGGTAAAGGGGTGGGACGTGCTTCCTAAAGAGATCTGATCATGGTATTGTTTTTCTGCTCCAAAAACGTGCGCATGCGCACGCGCCACCTGCCGGGCCCACGCATTCTGCCGATTACCTTTGATGAGCAAAGGCATGAAGGGGATAAGAGGAGGCTCCAGCTTGGCTGCCGTCAGCCTGTAGGCCCTGTGGTTTCTCGAAGGATCCTTAGGAGAGACAGAGAGATAGATGCTAGTCAGTGACGGGTGATGCACACACGCCCCCTTTTACCTCCTGGGACCCACAGCCTTGACGTCCCATAATCACATAATTTTGAATTGAAGGTGGCTACAAAAGGAAGGTAGATTTAATGAAACAAACTCATTTGATTGTTGTTGTTGTTTAAAACAAAAAAAAATCTGGCATATGGCGTGGCAGTATTTTGCTGTCCGTTTACATCCCGGGTGGAAAGGGGGATTTACCTAGGGGCCAAGGCAAGAGAGCCTTTTGAAAGCAAATATGAAACGTGTGAAAGAAGCCTCAACCTCCCCTCCCCAAGCCTCTTTCTGGGAGGCTGACTCACCCTGCTGCCCTCCACAGCCGGTCCTGACTTGCCCTCTGAAACCATCCCACCGCTCCCTTCCGTCTGTTAACACCTCCCAGGCAATGGGGAAAAATAATTTTGGCAAGCCAAGGAAAATGCAGCTTCCAACCCATAGCCATTGGCTAGATAGCAGGGACCCTATTATACTGCTTTTCTTAGTTACACAAATTGACCTTATGTGGGACATAAGTCCTCTTTAAGTTAGTTCCTGAGGGTGCCATTCATTAGTCAGACATGCTTGTTTTAGCAGAACTAAAAGGGATCATAAACTTCTTAAAGTCATACAAGGACAGATAAAATTTCCAAAATGAGAATTTCAATTCAGCTAATCAGAAATTGGATTAATGCAGACAGTGAAGAGAATAAAGGAGCCACTGTCACTTACCATTAAACTTTCAAACTCTGCATAGAACTTCTTGAACTTGCTTGGCAGTTTCTGTTAATGAAATGAAAATGCCACATACATATGTCATAGTCAATACCTGGATATGTATCAGTTGTTACTGTTTCTGGGGGAAATGTATTTCTTTTGGCTCTTAATCAAACATTGCTGAGATAAGCTGACTAGAATCTGGCCCATCATGTGAGAATGATGTCTGGAATACAGACAGTTTGCCTTTGAGAGTCTTAACCTACTTGAACCAAAAGTAACTGCAAATGCTTTGGTTTTATTGCCTTTAGAATATTTTTTGAACTGGATGATTCTTTTTTGTTCTTTTTTTTGAGACAGGGTCTTGCTTTGCAGTTCAGGCTGGCCCTGAGCTCACATGTAGCCCAGGCAAGCCTCGAACTCACAGTAATCCTCCAGAGTGCTGGGATTACAGGGATGACCAGCATTGTGGTGTATGGTGCTGATAACCGGTGGGCGTGAGTCACCACGCCCTGCATTGTGGTATGTGTTTACCAGGAATCTAATTTGGGACTTTGTACTTGCAAGGCAGACCCTGGAACCACTGAGCTAAATCCCCTGCCCTGAACTGGATGATTCTTAAAGAAAACTACATTCCCCTGAGTATAAGTGATCTCAACCCTGAACCCTCTTTTTATCTCTCAGATTTTACAATTAGAAATTTTAGACAGTAATTAGGATTAAGAGTTTTAGAAATAACTGCTACTCTCCTTTTCCCTTTCAAAGTAAGTTGTGTAAGAAGAGGGTTTTGATTAGTTTTGTTTCCTGCCATTTCCTTAGTGCCCAAAAGAATGTTGGGTATGTAGCAGGTGCTCAATAAATATCTATTTGCATACCTTAAACCTATTTTTACAGTTAGAAGAAATTAAACCTTATAGTTTAAATGACAGGTTCGGAGTCATACAGCTGACTATCATCAAAGCCTCCTTTTTTTTTTTTTACCACTTCTATGACATGCTGTATGTTTTTCCACATAATGTCTCTGTTTTGCCATCACATAGACTTTGGTTGTGTGTTGGTGTGTTGTTATGCCCTGTTCAGAGGCTGGCAGAGGACGCGATGCCACTCACCGTACCTGCAGCTCTGCTCCAGCTTCGCTGCTCCCCACTCTGCTTAGGCCCCTGAGACTGTGGGAACCTTTAGCCATCCTGTGACATAAAGGTCCCCAGTTCAGCTCTGCTCTGTACTCTACATACCACTCACCAGTAAGACCCATAGGACCCTTGGGAAGCTCCTTTTGCATATCTTTCTCTCCATGTCTGAGTCAGTCTGTCACAGCCTCACTTTAAAATCTATGGAAATCTTATTTGGGTTCTAGGATCTATCTTCTGTATCTTCTTTTAGTCTAGTTTTAGTTAGACCCCCATTATCTAGTTCTCTTCTCTTGGCTGTTTTACGGGTCTGAGGGAGCAGGACACACGGTAATCAGAAAATCTGTTGTTCTTAATACCATATCTACCCACACTCCAGGTCTCAAAAAAACACTATTGGCTATTTTGCTGACCCAGTACTATCTGCAGATATTTGTGTTGTCACATCTGGGATGAAACATGGTAAGAGGAGCTACTGAAATAGAATGGGCAGAGGTCAGAGAAGCTTTTCCATATCCGATGGCACACAGGACCACCCTCCGCAGGCCCATGCTGCCCTGTGTCACCAGAGCCAAGGCCCAAGGCTGACAGACTTGGTTCCAGACTACTCCCCCGCTTCACTTCTCTCACACTGCTCTTCCCCTCTACTGAGAAACCTCTCTGTTTCCCTGGGGCTTAGCTTGACTTTCTTTTCCTAACCCTTGACTCTTTCACATACGCTCTGTAATTCCTTGAAGTCATGGCCACTCCTCACACCACAAGTGTGGCCACCATGCTACTACTAGAGTTGGGGGTAAGCCCTTGGGGGTTCTCAGCAAATACGTAGAGAGAAACCCAAATCAAAGATGCTCACACATGAAATCTCTCCCTGCAGGATGACATAATTACATTTCACCTTAAAAATAAATTTTATAAATGAAGAAAAGCTAATGTTCTCTGTCAGCCATATTTAATGATGAACAGAAGCTCACAGACTCAGTACTCCTATCCCTGGAGAAACTGAAGGGCCAGCCAATTAGCAATTGCCTTTTGCTGACTGCGAACTGGCCAAGCAGCTCTGTTTTGCTGCCTGCACTGTTCCAAGCAGTCTCCTCTTTTTCTCCTTAGAACAGAAGAGACTTAGTGTTTCCTACTATTTCATTATTCTGGCTGCTGGTACCTGAGGCTGACACCTAGCCTCCCCAGACCCACATGAGGCTTTATACCTTTAAAAATATTTTTTTTCCAACCAGCTCATTTAGACTCTGTAGGGGTCTCAGACACGGGCGGTAGCCTGATGGAAAGCAGCCCCTCAGAGGGGAATTCGAGGTCTCCAGACATTCCAGAGCCTTGGGCTGTAAACCCGAGGCTTCGAAGCCTAGATTTACTGGCAGCAGCACCACTCTGTCCTTTGCTCTGTGGAAGATGATACAGCTACGTGGCACACAGGCCTCACCAGCTCCCTCATTCCTATATTCAGGAGATGAGCTGTTGTGTGCTGCATCTGCCTGGAATTTCAAGAGAAACCCAAGACAAAGGCGCTTGTGAGGACCTGCCCTGTACACAATGGGAAGGTTTAGGAGGCACTGAAAGAAAACAGTTTCAATAGGAAGTGCGGAGGAGAATCATTTCAAGGCTGACGCTGGAGCTGTCAACAGCTGCCTTTAGGCATCACTGCAAATCGAAGTCTGTATTGTAGACTCCTTGCCCTCTTTTCTGTGTCCCACATACTTTTTTATTTTTAGTGAGAGTCTATTTCTGTGTGTATGTTCTATTACAGAATAGTATTTCTTCAACTGTATGCCACATGGAAGAGGTCAGGCACGCTTTGAGTTCTAAGCTAATGGTAAATGGAGATGTTTTGTAGCTTGAATAATCCACTATCAACAAACCACTTATCTTACAGAAATTCACAACACACCTGCACAACTTTTGCCTCAGGCTCCTGGCCGACTGTTGCTCCTCTGAAGAGAGAGGAGCCGCCAGGTGGTTAAGAGACACTTAGTACTCAGCCACTCCAAACAGTTGGCTTCCGGGCTATTTCTCCCAGGAGCAAAATGACTACTCGAATAAAAATGGATCTTATGTCCTCTTTCAATCAGAAGTAAGGTCGGGTGCAAAAGCAATAAAGCAGGCATTTCAGAGAACAATCAAACCAGACAGTGAAAGTTCTGCAGTCATCCAAGTGGTGATGCTCCTTCATGTCGTGCCAGGAACTGGATTTATTATTATTTACACTGTGACGAGGGAGAAACTGAGATTCCCGGGACAGCGCAATGTGGACCCCCCCCCCCCAAATCTTTTAAAATCCTCACTCTAAAGCAACTGGAAAAAGGAGACACAGGTCACCTCTCTCTGAGTGTCCCACCTTTTCCATTGTTATACCGGGGCGAGTGATATTTCTATAAAAAGCCCACTGGTGAGCTCGTGTTTTTCTTCTTAAGGCGAAAGTCACAGCGGGATCTCCGCCGAAGCTTACCTCCCACGTGAGCGCCAAGCGGCTCACCGCGACGTTACTCAGTCCCATGACCACGGCGAAGAAGGAATTCAGGTTTTTGTACTCTTTACAGCTGAAACACAAGAGGCGCATGTTTGAGTAAAATGCTACTTTTGAGAGATATTTTTTTAAAAATTAGAGTTCTATTTCCGGGTGGTCATTGATATTCGTCAGGATCCTCCCCGTGAACAGGCGATGATGGATTTAAGGCACGTATTAAGTTCTGCTCAGGTGACCGTGTCCTGTTTGATTTCTCACTGTCATTTTAGACAGTTGATGGTTTTGGTCATCAAGGTTCGGGTTTTGACAAGTAATTTAAAGATTCCTCCCCCAGGGGTTGTTATTACAATCTCACATTTGCAAAAAACCCTGGTAGACCTGGAGGGAACCAATCCATGGGACAGGAAGAGAGAGAGCAAATGCCTGTAGGAACCTTTAGACCTTCACCCCGGAGGTGGATGCTCTCCTGGCAGCCTGAGGACACCCTAACGCCGCCGCCCTGGTTTCTACTTAGACACTTGTGATTTGTTCAGAAGTCTTGGTTTAAAAGGCCTCATTTCATTGGGCCGCACACACTGACTCAAGAAGCTCAAAACTGAGAAGTAATTTAAACAACGGACAACAGAATAACCCAGTTTTTTGTGTTTTACTGACATGGACAAAGCTGAGTTTTGGGATTCTTTTTTTCTTTCTTTGTTTTGAGACAAAGTCTCATATTGTAGTGCAGGCTGGTCTTGAACTCACAGTGATCCTCCTGCTGCAGCCTCTGAATGCTGGCGCTAGAGGCACCCAGCGCCTTTCCCAGCCCAAAGCTGATCACTTTGCATCTGCATGTAAGCATCTATTAGCTTTTAGGAACTCATATATAGGAACACAACATGTAGCTCAAGATCAGAGCTTTTTAGTTGAATGCTGAAGTCTAGCCCAGGTAAGGAATCCCTAACTTCTTCACACTAGGCTCCTGAAAAAGGAGAGAATGCCTTTTGCCACATGCACAATCTTTTGCCCCTAATCAACACAGTTATCTAAGTGGATGACATCATAACTGGATCCTGTTTTTTTTTGAGAGGGTCTCGCTTTGTAGTTCAGGCTGGCCCTGAGCTCACTATGTAGCCCAGGCAAGCCTGGAACTCAGCGATCCTCCTGTCTCTGCCTCCCAAGTGCTGGGATGACAAGCCTGAGCCACCACGCCCGGCACTGTGGCATGTGGTATTGATTGCTAGTGGGCGTGAGTCACCACGCTCAGCATTGTATGTGGTTACTGGGGATCGAACTCAGGACCTTGCACTTGCGAGGCAGGCACCAGAACCACTGAGCTAAATTTCTGGCCCTCCTCCTTGTCTTTTTGCAAGTGGCTAATACATGGCTGTATTTGCTTCCCACATTCTTCTTGCAAAGTTACCAATGAGAAATTCTTTGGTAGTCCACGTAGAAATGGAGAAATATGTTCCAGAGGAGCCCTGGTGTGCCTGGCCCATCTGCGGGAAACAAGCAAGGCCTCTGTGGGGCTGGGACAGTAGTAGCTCAGGGGTCAGCTCAGAGGCTCAAAGGTACCTGGGAGACACCAAGGCTGCAGGCAGCAAGTGTGATCACACACATTGCTTTGCCTTTGTCTTACGTGTGTGCTCTTGGATGAACAGATGCAAGACTGCAGACCGGTGGTCACTGTTGTGTTACCAACTCACTTTATCAAGGGAGTGACTCAAGGGAAGTCACGAGATGTCTGTGTGCCTCGGTTTCCTTCCGCATAGACAAAGGACAACAGTACCTGTCCCCCATTCATGAAGTTCTGCACAGGACAAAGAGCTTAAGTAGTGTATGTTGCTGGTCTCCAAAAACATCATGTTAAACAAACGCTCCTGCCAGCAGGTTTCCTTCGCATTCATATTGATGTTGGAGTTACGGAAGTCTGCAGCACAGTCAGCTGGGCTGTGTGAGTAGCACCATCACAGGCCAGCAAGCCCAGCACAGGGGTTAATAATGGTTAAACAGCCAATTTACACCAAAGGCCATGCCCATCTCTCACATAATCAGAAGGAATTGGAGTAAGAAAAGCAAAAAAACATTTGTTTTTAAGTCAGGTTTTCAGAGGCTCTTCCATGTTGCCTCTGTAAAAATCATAGGATTCCATTGAGAAAAGTTTTCTGACTCCCCCCTTGTCCTCCTTGGTGTGTCCAGCACCCAGGCCACGGTAAAGACAGGATGTGCTCCGTGCACTGGGCGAGCACATGTCCTCATAGTTTCCATAACCCACTCATTCCACACGCCTCCCAGGCATCTGCTCGCGGCAATGAGGCTGTTCACACTCGCAGGCAGAGCAGCTCCATCTAAATGAGCAACGCATGAGGAACGCTTTAAAGAAGCTGTCTTTCTTCAGCAGCCAGCTCTTCCCGAGGAAGAGAGAGCAGAATTTGAATCCGAGGGATTTGTACTCCATCAAACCTTAAACATTTTGGCACAATAACTCCGGGCATTTGGCAAGCTGATAGATCTGAAAAGTCAAGCAGCCTCTATTTCTCTATTTACCCCCAGAAGTCAGAATCTGTATGGGCTCTAAACTGTTTGGCTCAGGAAACTTCTCTGGCTGGGGTTACTCTTTTTCCCAACCTTCCTATGCTCCAGCTCCCTGCCTTGAGAAAGGAAAAGAGTCTCACAGCCACAGGCCAAATTTAGCCTTTTATTTTTAGCATGGTGGTGATACCAAAAACATGGAAGTAAACAGGAGGTTGTCAGGCATGTCTAAATAGCAGGGGAAGATTAAATTCATGTCAGGGAGAAACCTAACTGGCCCCTGCAGTAAATAAATTGTTTCCCATGAAGTGCTGTTAAATAGAATATGTATAAGATGCTTGCTTTTTTCTGAGGTTTATGGAGATGATTTTTCTTGTACCCGCTTAGCTTGCCTTTATGCATTTTACTGATTTTAATCTGGCTGAGGTGGATGTGCTGCTGTTCCAGCATATTCTACTGCCCTCTAATGGTGAGAACGTGCCTTGCTGGCCAGACTCCAACTTTCAGAGCCTCTTACACACACAACTTTACGCAACACAACTTTGCTGAAAGACTAAACCGAAGTTAAAAAAAAAAAAAATCGAGTAGTTTGAAGCAAAAAGGTTTTGAACCTACCATCAGTGCTGTAGATAATAATTTACATATATGGTGTCAAATATTACAAAAGGTAGAAGCAATTCATCTTTTTCAAGAATTCTATGATTTTTACAAGAACCTGTGGCTGGCCCTTGTGCCTCAGTAGCTCCTCTTTCCTGCTTTCTTTTTTAAGGCATAGTCTAAGAAAAAGAAGGAAAATACAACTCAGGGTTTTCTCTTCCCATACTTACTGTGCTGCTATCTTAATAAATTTCTTTAGGAGCTGAACACGCTTGCTGAGCTGAGAACAAAGACAGATCTCAGTGACAACCCAAAACTGAATTTCATTAAATCTCCTCAGGAACAAGTCCAAGTTTGCTGTGGTCTTTTTAAAATTATGCCTTCCAAATGTGTGATAGATTAGCTCCAGCTAGAACAGAAAGGAAAAAAATTCCACTTATTTGTTGGTTTTTAAATCAAAACACCAGCATGGTAGCAAATATGAATTCAGTCCTTGGGTTGGATGTAACTTGTCCTAAAAAACTGAGGGACTTCTAAGAGGCTTGATAAATATATAAATGTAAATTAGGGGCTACCAGCTCACTACACACAAGAGAGAGCACTTGAAGCATCGCATAGCACTGTAGGATTTTTCTTTAATACTCAAGGACTTCATAACAGGCTTTATTAATCAAGCCAATATGAAAAAGCATCCCAGCACATGTCTTCCATATGGTGGCCCACAGCAATACTTACAGTCCAGCAGGGCCGGCAGGCTTCATTCACAACTGCCACTGTCCCCATGGACGCACCTGACTGGGCGGCTCACCTCGTGCACACAGTTGAAGAGTTCCCAATCGTAAATTGTCATCTGGTACGCTAAGTCTTTGGAGCTCATCAGCTCGAAAGTCCCCATGGTCCCAACAGTTGGGCCTTCTTGTTCCGGGAGGGGAGTCTGCAGATAATAATGCAAAAATGTATCAGAATCTCAAGGCAGACAGGTACTGATGGCTGAATCTTTCAGGAGTTCCTGAGGGAATGTGACTTAGGAGATGCTTTTGGAAAATCTTGAAACTTTGATTTTACTCAGAGGAGAAAGGTGCCTTTGCTTTTAATGCTACTTGCTTTGGTGCTCTCCTGATAGTCATCACCGTCATTCTAATCAACTGCCAACTGGCAAATGTGGACCATGGAAAAAGAGCAGTGAGGGGACCTGTACAAGTTCTCTCGTGCCTGGCCCTGGGAGGCTCCTAGAAAGAAAGAAAAAGTCCTTTATTTCGCTGAAAAAGATGGAAAGAGTTCTTGGAGCTTTTCTTCCTCCTGTTTCCCACTGACCCTGTTACAAAGCAAGCTAGTGGCACGGCCTGTGGCAGATCGTCCACAGTGCTTCTCACTACTGCTGGCGCCGCTGCTCCTGTTGCTGCAGCGGCCTCCTTGAGATGCTCCATCTGGGGGGCAGTGACGGGGAGCCCCTGAGCCGAGACCCCACCTGAAGCCTCTTTCCTCTGCCCCTGGCTGCCGTTAAGATTTTCCTGTGACTGTGGAGTTTGGGGACAGATTTTCAAGACTTGATTCTGTTACTTTTGGAAGACTCTTGGCTATGATTTTTATCTGACTTACTTAACTCATTTTTATAGTATGAAAATTGATATAAAGTATTTTACCTAGTAAGGTGAATGGTGTGCATACAAAGGAACTTATACATAATACACTAATATCTATACATAAAATTGGCAGTAGAGATATGACAGAATTATAAAAATGAAAAAAATATTTCCTGACATGATGCTAACCATATTTGAATGCTCAATATTCCTATCGGAAGCCTCTCCTATGTAGCCTCAGTGGTAGAGCATGTGCCATGTGTACATGAGGAGATTCTCAGCACCGCCAAAACAAAAACCCAACATCAAAATCTGTGTCAAAAGTACTGATGCTACACAGGTTTCATCATCATCATTATCATCATCACCATCACCATCACCACCATCATCATCATTATCATCAAACCATTCTGTAAATTCTGTAAACTCATGTCCATTGGAGCTGGGGGTGTAGTTCAGAGGTACAACATTTGCCTAGCACATGTAAGGGTCTGGGTTCAATTTCCAGAAAGAATGAAAATTTCTTTCCACAAGAAAGAATGAAATTACGTATTCAGGACACAGGTGGCCTTTGCATTTGAAAGTCCGTTTGCAGAGGACAAACAAGTTTCTGGTGTGACAGCAACCCTCAGCAGCGGGCACTGTGCTGCCTACCGACAGTCAGTGGCTGGTCTTCACCTGCCTATCTACAGAGAGAGGATACACACAACTCCCCGTTGCTGGGATGAACAGCCTGGGAAACCTGAATGGGCCTTTTGAAAATTAGTGGCTATGTGAAATGAATGCACGGCTTGAAGCGTCTCTTGGAGAAAGAAGCTGAGCCTGAAAAGATGAAGCAGACAAAGAGTGAGCTCTTCCCTGAGCACCAAGGGTTGTGCATTCTAGGCTGAGGGATGGCAAGGAAGGCTCGAAGGTGAGGAAGCTGTCATCAGACTTGCTTGTTCCATGGGGGGACAGGGGGCCATTAACAGGTTTTGGTTTTTGTTTTTTGTCTTTTTTAGTTTTTTTGAGACAGAGTCTTGTTTTGTAGTTCAGGCTGGCCTTGAACTCACTGTATAGCTCAGGCAAGCCTCAAACTCATGGTAATCCTCCTGCCTCTGCCTCCTGAGTTCTGGGGTTACAGGCATGAGCCACCACACCCACCACATGAACAGTTTTTAGAAAGTCTTTGAGTTCTAGACTTGGCATCCCCCTCCTCTCCTTCTGCTCGTACACCCTCCAGGCCCAGCTCTGGTGGCACCAGTCACCGTGGACCCTGTTACATGCTGGTGTCCCTCCCTATACCATGAACGCTCTAAGGTTCACAGACCACAATGGATGCACTTTGACACCATCCTGGAGTCAGATCCATCACAGAGCCTGGAAGGATGCAGTAGGCACTAAATCAGAGTCTAAAGAAGCAGCGACTAGGTAAAAGTTGGGCCAAATAATAATACAATAGTTTTATTTTTTAGAATTTGTTTTCTACTAACACTTCTGGTTAGCTAAAATGTTGAGAGCAAAGCTCCAGAAGCCAAGCCTTAACCACTAGGATAAATGCTGGCACACTATTGATTTTAGACAACACAATTTAACAATAAAACTTGTTCTCTTCCAGGCTGCTTCGCTTAGTCATGACTCCTTAATTTAAACGTAAGCTGTCACAGGGACAAGGGCTCTAGGACACTTAACCTACTGGACACAGAAGCTAGCCCAGCCCAAAGGCAGAACAGACACTGGTGAATATATGTGGATAGACCAAAGGGCTTGGGTAATATTCTATATGGGAGACCCATCCCCTGCATGGCTCTTCCCACAAGGACCGTCCTCAAAGGAAAAGCGAGCAAGCAGAGGAGTTTTGAGGCCATAGCTGGGGTTCAGCTCCCCTCAGCACACTGACGGGGGAGAAATTCAGCTCCGGAGCACGTGATGCAAAGTAAATTCCTTCCGACCACAGGAGGCCTCTGAATGGAAGATAAGCAAGGACTAAGGACGCGGAAGGTTGCAGGACTATGCCAATAAACAGAGGCTTGGGAGCTTAGTGTCTGCCCCACAGGGAGCTGGAGCCAGTCCACATGCCTACCCATCCGCCACATTGCTTCACACCGTGGCCAAGGACCAGCTGGCAGGAGAGGGCCCTGCATGCAGAGGAGTAAACACATCACGTGGCACCTGCACCAGGGCTTCAGAAACATGGGTTTCTATGGCTCTCCTTTCCAGGGGAGCTCGACCCACACTGCTTCTCTGTCCCTTGATGTTGGGAGATATTTATTTAGCAAGCAATGAATGCAGAAGACAAGAACACAGGAAAAGAACTGTGAGCCAATTCCAACCTTACAGCTATGGAACCTGGTGGTTGTGGAAGATTCAGGTTCTAGGAGGATGGGCATGAGCAAAAAGAACTAGTGCAATGCAAAGGTCTTCTCCACCTGAATTCAAGGTATGGTAAAAGTGGCTGTCCTCAACCCAGAAATCAGGATCCTAATTAAGGGCAAACAAGCTTTGAAGAGTCTGAAGAAGACAATCTTTCTTTTCCTTTGCAATGCTGAGGCTCAGACCCATGGCCCCAGGCACTCTCCCTGAGGTGTGCCTTTTGCCTGAGAATCTTGAATTCACCTACACAACCTGCTTTGATTAAACTTGAAACCTACTTAAGTATCATTTAGGTAATATAATTCTCTCCCCAAATTCAACACAAGTTATCCCTAACCTTCGTGTCATCGTTTTTTAAGAAGGGAAGTTAAGCCCTACGAATTCAGAGAGAGAGAGAAATTCAGTTTTTCTACTGTCTGAATTGGTCTCATTGGCTAAGATATTTTAATAACTACTCACTGCCCCGTCTCATTTCTACAGGATAAAAGAGAAGAACGTGCTCTTTATTCACAGAAAGCTCTGTGTGGCTGAGAGCAAGTGCTTTGGAGACAGGTAGGGGCTCTGGCCTCTGGCCTCTGGCATTTCCTACCCAGGTAAAGACAGCACTTCCAGGGGACAGCACTGCTCTGGGGCCCGATGATGGCTTTGCCACACGCATTTCCACATCCCACAGAGGAATCTTGTAAGTAGTGACATGCTGCTTTTAAGAAAAATTATTTCCATCCTGGGCCACATATTCATATTTCTAACATTTAATGTTTAAATCGGGGATACTGAATTTCAGCAGAGTAAATTTCTACAGAGTCCTGTGAGTTGGATTCTGTCTCAGTAGCGATGCCACTCGCCTGATTTCAACATAAGAATCTGAAGTTCAGAGAACGTCCGGAAATACCTGAGGCTTTCCCGGTGGCCTGCAGGACAGAACAAGTCAAGGAGCATTCAAGATTTTTAGCAAGTAGGTTTAATGTGACTGGAAAATTAAGCTCCAGACAAGTTTTTCTGATTGTGGATGCTGTTCCGGGGCGACCATCACACCTACCAGAGAATCGAATTGCTCTCGCGGGCAAGCAAACAGGCGTCCATTAATGGTGAGCGTCGTAAATACTGAAACATCATTAGGTTTGAGCACCACCTTTTCTGTGAACATAAAAAGCGTGAGATTGCCTATTAAATACATCTGAGATTTGCTGCACTGCCCTAATCACACCAACAAATTGCCGGCTCGGTGAATTACCAGAACATGCAGAGCGACTGCATAAAATACAGGACCGGAGGGACTCACTGAATAAAAACGACACCGCTCTCACGTGGGCACACGGCTCTAGGGGCGCCGCCAGAAATGACCACAGCACAACAGTGGAAGTTCTGGAGGCTCCATCACCTATGTCTGCACTGCCACTGTGATTATACATAAAAGCCGCACTGGCTGTTTATATGACAAGTTCTGTTTCTAGACGCTAACGACGCCCAGCCAGCCATCCTTCTGGGGCTGCCCGGAATGGTCACGCGAACTCTTTCTTCGCAGGGCTTCTCTTGCGGCGCACTGTCCCTCCGTGCGAAACCACCAAGTATAATTCCGACTCCTACCTCCTCCAGAGCTCATCTTGACTATGATCAGGCCGTCCCCGGAGCCCAGCTTGTCGGCCACTGCGCTGATGACTTCCTTCACCGAGGCGGCGACCGGCACCCGAATGGTGGTGTAGGTGTGGTCCAGGCAGTAGACCTTAAACAAAACTGTAAGAGATGGTCCACAGCATGGAAAAGCAGCCTGGGATGTCTTAGGAGAGCTCTAAGCTGTGGAAAATGTTTAGGCCACCTCCCACATGTATGCTGTCTCGCCGCTCTTGCGCTTGCATTTATTCACACACGTCTGTGCACATGACCGCCTCCTTCTACAGCTGCTGACCTCAGTGCTGGCCCGAGAAAAGGAGCGCAGGCGGCCACTCCCGACTTAAAATCAGCAGGCACTTGTGAAAAATCACAGATAGGTCATGGGAAGTAGGGAGAAGTCTGTTGAGGCTACTGCTCTGGGTTTTCTTTCTCCCAACAGTGGAAGTGCCACACTGTGGGCAGATAAGTAGATTACAGCCATGGAGCCTGGCACGGGGAGCCCACACTGAGACCTCCACGAGCCGACTCCCTCTGCCTGTGGTCACTGGCACGCTGCTCTGGGGCTGGGCCAGGCGGCTCGGGTGGGGTGAGCTGAGGGGATGGCGGGGAGCAGCCATAAACCCTGACAGCAATTCTTGGGCTTTAAGGCACTCCTAGATTACAAGTCTCATTTGTGGCTTGAAAGGGAAATTTTATCATTATTATGATTATTTGTGGTTGCGATTGGTTGGAGAAATACTGAGCAACCAACCAGAGGCCAACCCTGAGGACGACGGAGGAGACATGTTCCAGGCTAGGGCACTTTCTCTAGGCAAGAGCCCCACTCTGCCCGCGGCCCTGCGGCCCATCTTCCTTCCTGTATCCATAAAGGAGCAGCTGGGTCCTCCCAGCTCTTCTCAGAGGCGGTGCCCTTGACAGCCAGGCCCTGAGACAATCTGCATTTCCTTCAAGGAAAGGCAGAGCTTGGGAGCGGAGTCAGCCAAGGCTGGGCAAACACCTCAGCTCTGAGCACAAGACTTCAAGAACATAAATAACCGGCATGCGAAAGGGCACCTCCAAGAGCAGCTTTTTGGAGGCTCAGTGTGATGACTCCCAAGAGGGAAAATTTTAATTTGACTCTAAATATTCTACATGAGCATGACTTCCATGAAAAAACTCACCCTCATCAGAGCCTCGGATGGGCTGGCGCTTCTGAGCCCTCTCATCACTCGTGTTGAACTGTTGTAAAAGAACCTTGTGCTGTGAAAACAACAGAGTTCTGTAAAGGGACCGACCAGCACATGATGGCAACTCAGAGGAGGCAGAAGAGAAGCAATCAGTGCCAAGAAATAAAAGATACATTTTCTGCTTATAAAAAAGACATCACTTTTATATACTGCCATACGATGTTTCTGGGGAACTGTAATTCCTCAGGACACATCTGAATTTGTGCCTCACCCCTTACCTTCTTTTGAGGGGCCTTTGCATCTTCTGAGCTACGAGAAGTAGAGAAAGCATATTATTTAATATTGAATACCACTGCTAAAAGTTCATAGCTATTACTATAAATTGCTTTACTGGTATATAGTTTTTATCTTATGTTAGGAAATGAAATCATGGACTCCTTTTGGGAGGCAGTATGAACCTCCCTCATTTTAGCACTGAGAGCCCAAGGCCTGGAGAGTCGGCAAAGATACCGGCTCTTATCACAGGCGGGTCCTGGGCAGCACTGATGTCAAACGCCAGGGTCTCTAGCTTTCAGAGCTGTCCCACAGTGTGCTCACTCTCAGGGTTTAATCTGTGGCTTAAGGCAGAGCACGTGAAACGCTGTTTTCTCTGAGAGGAAGCAACCATCTGTCTTTCACAGCCTTGGTGGGTGAAAGTGAATCTGCTGTATAAGTAATGGCTCTCTAACTTCCTTGAAATGCCACTGACCATTTTATTGCTGGCTTCAGTACTTTGAACCTACGGTGCCCACATTTATTGAGCTGAACCCCCCAAAAGAGGATTTCTGCCTTTCCAGACTTTGTCTTGGCAGCCGTCCAGCTCCCACGGCAGCTGAGCACAGACCCAGCTCCTGGTCTACCTGGCTGTGTTGCCGCCTGTGCCTGGGGCTGTCTGCTCACATCAGAGCTCTGTAGGCTACTCCAAGCCCAGATACAAGTCTTTCTTTTCCCTTCCCTTTCTCATTTCTACCCATTTCTTTCCCTCCCTTCCTCCCTCCTTCCCTCTCTCCCTCCCTTCCTTTTCTCTTTTTCTTTCTTTCTTTCTTTCTTTCTTTCTTTCTTTCTTTCTTTCTTTCTTTCTTTCTTTCTTTCTTTCTTTCTTTCTTTCTTTCTTTCTTTCTTTCTTTCTTTCTTTCTTTCCTTCTTACTTTCCTTTCTTTCTCTTTTTTCTTTTTCTTTCTTTCTCTCTCTCTCCTTTCTTTTTCTTTCTTTCTCTCTCTTTTTCCCTTCCTCGCTCCATTCCTTCCTCCCATCTTTTTCAGGCTGTTTCTTTTTCCAGGCAAAGGGCTTTTAGGAAGATAATCTGATTTTGAGACACTCACTTACTTGACAACCCCCTGCCCAAGCCAAGCCCTTCCTTACATTTGCTTGACGATTTTCTCCAACTCAGGCAGTTGCTCCTTGAAGGCAGCAATCATCCGGGCATCATCTGATACAGACACATAAAACTCCTGGAATCAGTAAAGGGCACAGGCATTTAACAAGGACTGCAAAGGACAGCAGTAAAGACACATTCCTATGTCATTTGCCTCATTAGCACCAACAGACAATGGTTTCATGGATGAAGAGAGAGAAAAACAAGAATAAAATGGTATAGTATGTCTCAGTTCATGACTGCAAATGAGAAAAAGTTATGCAAATAGTGGCAATGATTGTGCCACATTATAAGGATTGAACTACATACTTACAAATGGTTAAAATGGCAGATTCATGTCAGATACATTTTATCACAGTAAAAACTGTAAGTGAATTATTTATGTGAAATGCAATGTAATGCAGTGTTTTGGAGAAGATAAATCTTGCAGTCTCATCTCAGAGCATTTTCGTATCTCAAAGTTTTTTCAGGGAAGTTTTAACATGGTTTATTCATTTATTTATTTTTTTTCAGATAGAGCCTCACTTTGTAGTTCGGTCTGACTTGAACTCACCGTGTAGCCCAAAGCTGGGACTCTTGGTGATCCTCCTGCCTTGGCCAGCCGTGTGCTGGGATTAACAGCATGCAACACTATGCATTTGTTTTTAATATCAACTTAGTATTTATTAATGATGCACTATTTATCATTGGTGTGGTTAAATGTTGATGTTGAAAAGGCAGGCACGGCTTCCAACACTAACTCAAGGCTATGACTTCTGGGGAGCCATGCTGACCACCCCGCAGAGCTGGGCCCAGCAGATCCCAGCAACGCCAGTCTTAGATCGGTTTGGTTCACCTGGGGAACGACTCTGTATTCAATGAAGCCATATTAACGTATGACCCCAAGCGGCTACACTCCTTATATTTCCAGAATACGTCACTGCACACCCTGGAGGGGTGACTATGGTCCATCTTCTCCCCTGCCTCACCCAGAAGGACACAGTGGAAAAGGAGAGAGGGAACACATTTCTTTTGCAGAATCCGGTTTTGAACACACAGACTGTAATGCTTGACATAGAGGTTGCATGTCTCACCTACCAGGAGCAAGGTCCTCCCTGACCTGGGAAAGCGTGGACAGAGTTCTCCCCTGTGCTCTCTCATCTTGGGTCTCGCTTTCTAGGGTTTCATTTACCTGCCATCAACTCCAGTCTGTACATTTTAAATGGAATTTCCAGAAATAGTCAAGTTTTAGACAACTTGTATTAAGTATGTTGTTATAATGATTCCATTTTATCATCAGTTGTTGTTCATTTCCTTCTGTGGTAATTTATAAAGTTTATCATAGGAATGTGCAAAGTGCCTATAGGAAAAAAACACAGTAGATACACTATACCTACAGGTGCAGTTTTAGGACTCCCTGGAGATCTTGGAAGGGACTCCCACAGATAAGAGGAGACTACTGTACATGAGAGCCAAAGGCCAAGGTCAGTGCTGTCATGCGGGGCTGGAGCCATGGGACAGAAAAGGGAGAAATAGTGTTTACTATTAAAAGTAAACCATGTCCCTTCAGAATGACCATATGGCCTTTCACTTCTTGTCTAAGTAATTCCTTGGTGGAACGATGGTGCTTTGCTGCCCTCAAAAATATCTACCATTAGATCTAGGAGTCCCACTCCCAGGCGAGAAACCAAGGACAGACCTACTTGCACAAAAATGTTCATTGCACAATTATCCCAGGAAGGTGCACACTAGGAGTGATGTATCCACTAGAAGTGAAATATCCAGCAGTGTGGGTACAAACAGATATATCTGTGACATAGTTATTGAACAGTCCTTAGAAATTTTTATTATAAAGGATATACTGAATGGAAAAGTCCTTATATAGAGTTAAATGGAAAAGGCAGCCGCAAAATGTAATTACAACTACATAAACTAACACAGAGAAAAAGAGACTAGATGAAAAAACATGGAAACGCTACCACTTATTGAATTAGAGTGGCAGGATAATGGATGATGTTTTTCTTTTCATACAGCATATTTCTAATGAATGAACATGTTAACGGAGTCTAGGGGGACTATTTCGGGATCTCCAGGGAAGTTGCTGTGTCTGTGAGTAGGTTCCTATATTGTAGGACAAAAGTGCACTGGAGAAAGAATGCTCCCCACATACCTCCAGGAAAGCCAGGGCCACATCATCCTCTTGGAGGAGGTCCCCATGTGTGGCAGCCCACTGAAGAACCAGGCGGATGACTCGTCTCTTATTGTTGAGGGCATAATCCAGTTTCTCCTGTTCTGTACCTTGAGAAGGCTGGGCGTGGTAAGTGGCAAGGAGTCAAGGAAGACACGGAAGCATTTCAAACTCACTGCACTGTGTTACTTACGAAGTCAGAGGACCAGACCCCCCTTAAACCATCAGGAAAAACCTTACATAAAGTGTCCATACCAACACATAACCCTCGTTAGCTCCTGCTGACTTTGACCTGAGAGCTGTCCAAGGAATTAGACTTCACACGGATTTATGTGTTGATGAGGATTCTTGCTTGTCTAGCTACAACTCATGTGCTTAGCCTATGTTTTGCCTATCACCTGTCACCTCTGGGGATGTTAATGTCACCTGTTACTGCTTGTCTCTGGGTGCCATGCCATCTCTTTTTGGTTCCCATCATTCTTCCCGCCTCTCTATAATCTCTCTCATGGTGTACATTCAGTTAAAACTTTCCGGGCAGGCCTCTAGTTCTGCGAGGATTCTGGGTGATACAGAGAACATATGCAGAAGGAAAGTTGGAGGCAGAGAAGCCCATTACGTTCTAGGAAAGGTTCCTTCTGAGTTAGTCCTCTGGTGAGGATTTCAGACACTTTCTATACCATACCTCTTCTCCTGCCTGAAACCACTGTGTAGTACATTGTCACTGTGTGCATTTGTGGCTCTCCACCTTAACTATGAGCTGAATGAGACTTGGTATGATGTATTAATTTGTCTTGAACTCTGTATCTTGTGCAATGGCATTCACTTAGCAAGTTTATTTATTTATTAAGAGAACAGATACTGAGTTGAATGTCTACTATGAACCAAGAGTTGAAAGCCCCGCTCCCAGCTTACACTTCTTTGTGGATTATAGGAGGGGACACATGATAGCCCAACAACAAGTACTTTCGCTCAGACGTTCCATTCCATTTTTGGGGATTTACAAGTAGTTCATATTGTACAAAACTAGTTCATAAAACAACTTAACATTTACAGCTTACACTGTGGCTTGCACACAACGTTCCCCACTTAGGCTCTATTTTAGAGTTTTGTGATGAAAGTGGCATTTCCTTTTCAAATCAACACCAAAGGAGGATAGAAGGCTGACATGACATTATGAGAGCACAGAGTTAGTTCTGAGTTGGAGGCGCCTGATTCCAACTGGTTTCATTCCCATTACACAACGCTCCTGAGCCACGCAGCCAGCTACAAGACCAGCCACGTCTTAGATCACTGCTATGACTTAAAAGGCACTGTGGAAAACTGCCTTGTGGCAGTGCTGTGCTTGAGAGCTAACCCAGTAAAGGGCCTTTTCTGAAAGAACTATAAATAATCATGATCAAGGTAAATGACAGAACCTTAAAGCAAAGGTTTACTGCATGTAAATGGGTTGCAAAATGGCTTTCATAAATTGAGCACGAGATTCATAAAAAAAGAAAATTGCTCAACCTGTATTGCTACAATTCTCTCTGAGCTTACAATAAAAAAGGAGGAAAGATCATTTTATGTGAAAATTATTTCTTTTCTGATTAACCCTTTGGTCTCTTAGTTGTGCAGATTCGTATCTCAGGTTTTCTTTCACATCGTTGCAATATGGGTGCGACGTGTTATGACCATATTATCATGGTCAGGTGCCACTGTCAGGCACACAGTGGATGCCAACTAAGTGACTCATGAGCGAGTGAAGCACAGATACTGGTTCACCCACTAGTTAGAGGATCTTGGCTTGGGTCTTTTTGCTGCCACCTTGTACAGGGTCCTGAGCGAATCACTTAGCAGGTATAGACTGCCATTTACCTACTGTGGAATGAGGAGGTGAGCTAATGACCAATAGTCTTTCAGCTATCACATTTAGTTAACATGAAGACAGAGTGGATCTTAAGATAACTGGGCGTGGCATCACAATGAAAGTAAGATCGTTTCCCATGTTGTTTTCTTTTGTTCAATGTTATGGCAACTTCTATTTGTATGGTGCTATTGTTGGAAGATGGTTTGTCCCCACCCAACTCATCTTCCTCAATGCAATGTTGGAAGGGCAGGATTAATGTTTCCTGAGCTAGAGGATTAATTCTAGGGGGAATGGGTTAGTCTCACTAGAGTGGGTAGTTAACCAACAGGTTAGCCTTTGTTCGCTCCCTGCCTTTGCAATATCCACTTTCCTGCCATACATGGAGCAGCATGTGGCCTCCTGGTCTTAGACTTGCAGCCTCAAGAATGTGAGCTACATAAACTTAAGTGACCCAGTCTTCATACAGCAACAGAAAATGGTCTAAGACATGTCGAAACTTGAATTCTAACAGGCTTTGCCTGGTACTGTCCTTTTCATTTCCATGGCATAAGAGTAAAAAGGACAAAGGAAGAATAGTGAAGATGGGGCCAGGATGGGGGAGGCCAAACTAATGAGGTTGGAGGCTGTGGAAATCTTGAAATCTGAACACAGTATGTTTTAAAGCCAAGCTCATTCTGAGCTCACTCCCTGTGCTTCTACCCTGAATACCCTGATGCCAGTATGGGTCACATCCATGTTCCTCACCTGGCCTCAATCTGGGCTTCCTCCCTCTACTTCCTTTTCTAGGTCTAAGTGATCATGTCTAGAAAGACATCTTTCTCACATACTGTGAAGAATATGTAAACATAATTTTTATCTTGTCATATTCCTTTTAAAAGAGCACTCTGTGCCATTAGTTATATATAAAATAGGATCTTAAAAATATCTCACGAACCTTGCAGCGTGAGTTGGAATAAAGAATAGTATCAAATAAAGGAATGGGACGATTCTATTGAAGTACTGTTCAGAGTAGGAGTCCTCGGCTTAATATATGAAAATAATCTCAAGATGGGCCAATCACTGTGCTCAAGAAATAAGTGCATTTTCAAATAAATTAATATATGGTTTGAAAAAAGGTACCATGATGTTTTACGAGTACCTGGACAAAGAAATCATTCAAAGTGAATCACAAGTAATAATTAAGAGACTGTTTTGAGAAAGGCATAGGGCGAGGTGTGAGTGATACAATGAACACAGTTCCCATCTCCCCTGAACATTACACCAGAAAATACTCTGAAGAGCAAGTGGAGGTGTGTGCTGAAAGAGGGG